>NQII01003163.1:4067-290492 GCA_002778355.1 Clitarchus hookeri | reverse complement strand
GCAGCTACAGTTCTGTATTCGGGGCTCAGTTTCATTGCATAATTAATTCAAAAACCTAACTAAGATCATGCCTATGCCTACTAAACTCAATATGGCCACGAACACGTGCAAATAATCTAATTTTATGAGGTCACGTTAGCAGTCGACTAGGAAACACGAGCCCGAAAATATAAAACACTTAGTATATTTACGTACACAATTCTATGCTTATAAAATTCAATATGGTGCTGGTCATTGCCTCATAATCACGTTTTCTGACATAATAATCGAATTCTCTTGAAAATACAAATCCGTAGACATGCTACTCAATATACTAATTTAAAAGTTAAATAAAAATGTATTTAATTAAATACAAAACTTTAATTTATAAAATTATGATTTTTTTTTATCCGTGGCTGCGGCATCATGTACCACAAATCCGTCTTGGAAATACGAATCCACAGACACATTGCTAGGCACAATCTTACCTGTAAGTTTGAAAAGTTAAATAAAATATATTGCATTAAATAAATAACGTTTATCTATAAAATTATTTTTTGTTTAATTGATGGAAGTTACATCATAATCAAATTATTTTTGAAGAAACTAATCCATAGACAGGTTGCTCGATACACTTTTGTCTGTAAGTGTAAAAGTTATCCTCTTATTTATAAAATTATGCATCCAATATGGCGGATATAAGATGGCGACCAGTCAACTGGTCCACTGCCAAATGCCATGTGCTCTTGGACCTACCAAATCATACTACTTTTGACATTACTAGTAATAGGAAAACATAGTTTTAGACTGGAAACCTGCAAAGCATAACGCGTACAAAAATCTTTATTGTGCATTTTTCATTCCACCTGGAACTAGCCCGAAACTAAAATATAGTATTTTAAATAAAGCACAGAAATCCCAATATTGACTTCTGATACTAGGATTAATTGTGTCAACAGCAAAGCTAATAATGCAACTTTCATGTGTAGAAAGTATTCCGATTTACTTAAGAAATGTCACATCAGTTACTCTAGTTGTGGTTGCTAGAGTACTCTAGTGTAGTTTCTAGCATTCTAGACTCTGGACGAAAAGTGTGTGCGTTCGATTCCAGATTCTCCCAAAGAAATTCACTAGTTGTGAAGTAATGCTGAATATAATATATATGAATTCGGTAAATAATTCAAATTTATTTGGGTGAAACATAATTTTTTTTACTTTGAAAATGCATGGCAAGCTGCTTCTATGCTGGCCACAAGTGGCCAATAGCCAGGTTATAGGTGGCGAATAGCTAGGCTCTACAAGTGGCCAATAGCCAGGTTATAGGTGGCGAATAGCTAGGCTCTACAAGTGGCCAATAGCCAGGTTATAGGTGGCGAATAGCTAGGCTCTACAAGTGGCCAATAGCCAGGTTATAGGTGGCGAATAGCTAGGCTCTACAAGTGGCCAATAGCCAGGTTATAGGTGGCGAATAGCTAGGCTCTACAAGTGGCCAATAGCCAGGTTATAGGTGGCGAATAGCTAGGCTCTACAAGTGGCCAATAGCCAGGTTATAGGTGGCGAATAGCTAGGCTCTACAAGTGGCCAATAGCTAGGCTCTACAAGTAGCCAACATCTAGGCCGCAAGTGGCTTGACAACAGTTGGCTGACGACATGTGGTTGACTTACGGCAGGCCAGAAGCAGAAAGCCAGTGAGCCACTGCTGCCACACATGGCTCACTGCTGATGCTGACATGTCTCGGGTGCAGTTTTTCACGAAGTAAGCCGTTTGTGGCCAGATTATATTTTGCTACATGGAAGCTATCCGGACAGTTTCCGAGATGTGGCCTACTGCAAGAGGCATCATGTGGGCCACAGGCATCTGCGGGTGAATTACAGTGGCTGACTGTTATTGCTAACTGATTATGGAAACTACACGTGGGCCGCTCGTGTACAAGCAGATTTGCACGTGTGGGCCAACTTATACTTGGGGGGCTTTCATCATGTCACGCTGGTTCTTCCAAGTTTCGAAGATTTTTATCCTCTCGTACACCTTTCGTCAATTCATGGCGTGGGGTCCATACTGTGTCAACATACGGCCATGTAATTTCGTAGTTTTGTGTCCCTCCGCCCACAAAATGTGCACTACGACATGTTGTTGCTCGGAGGTAAACAGCTGACCTCGCTCCTACGTATCACCTTGTGTGCACGTGGTGTCATGGCCTTGCTGCTACGTATCATCTTGTGTGCACTTGGTGTCATTCGTCAGCCCCTCCAGTTGTTATTTTTATTGTTATTATTGCGTAATCTCACAACTCCCTTTTCCTTGTCTGATTCTCCTTCCTCTAATACTTCGTATAACCAGCCGCAAGTTATTATTAAGGGAGGTGGGCGTTCTTGAGAAGTGGTTCTTCAAATAATTTTATCGTGAAATATTTTATTACTAATCGAGATGAAACCACAACTTTCCGGAAGGATGTATCTAGAGACGATGCCTCAAATCTGAGAAACTTTGTTGAGCAATAACAGCCATCCTGAAAAGAAGCAAATATGTAGTTAGGTCCATGTTATTATCGAGATTAACTGTAGAACTCTGAGGAGGCATTTTTTTTTAAACACACTCACGTTACAAGGTTCGGAAGGTCGAGGTCATCAACGTCACGTATCAATCCCAGAAATTGATATTGTATTGTTGAATTGTTTGTTTCGTGAAAAGTAGTTTGTGTTATATTGAAATAAAATAAAAAGATTATTTCGACTTTAAAGAGTCACTACCTACTTCTCATAATAATCTCAATAAGTTATTAGTGGTGTTATTTTCCTTACTTTGGACAGGAGCTTATCTAACCTGGTTTTTACTTGGCGTTCAGGGTGGCACTGTCTACTGTAAGCACAACTTACGTGAAATAAGACGTAGGGACAGGTGTTTTCGCGAAAATATTTATGACCATGATATATTTCAATATCCTTACGTCCACAACTTCCTTTGGTTTATTGGCAGCGTGTCTACGTGAGAAGACATGTTCTTATTTGACTGGGCCAATCAGGATAAAGTACTTCGATACTGAACGTCCATGATTCGCGGACAGACACTTGAGGCACGTGACATTTAACATCATCCAACCACCAAAGTGCATATGAACAAAAGTGTTGTGGAGTACAACTGGTATTGAAATCTATCCGCGTAAAAACACCTGTCCCTATCTACAGTCAGTTCACGGTTAACTGGGAACTTTTGAAAACCATGCTAAGGACCTAATTTTCTTATATTGTAACCTTCCGCCAAACGTTAAATTAGCACAGCGATGGACCGCCTCGCTTTATTAATGCATCATCGAAGTGAAAATGAATGTGGAATTTATAAGAAAGTAAATATGTTTATAATATATAAATTAGCTCTATTTTGTGTATACAAGACACTCTGATTTGAGAAGCCAAAAATGTCAACATTACACTCTCAATACAACGTCAAGTTTGAGAACTATTTTTGTTGTTTTGCTGTCAACTTAACACTTTCATGCCCAGTGTATACAATCGGCTACATATTGCATACGAGGGTTGTATTTTATCAGTACTGTACACTGCGAAGCTTAGAGCCCAATGATCTTCCCTGTGGGTACATGATTTTCAAACCGTACTACTGTTCTACACCATGACTGCTTCATATCTCTCACCACTACAGTTGACACGTTTGCAGCTCATTTGGTTGTATTAACGAAACATGTTCTTTGTCAAATTTAGTACAGCACGGATCAAAAAGTTTCTTATTTTCAGCACCATAAATTATAAGTTAAAGTGGGAATGGGAAGGTTAACAGGAAGCCTACATTTCAGTTTTTACTGTAGCAATACGTGTGTAGATATGGGCAGTGATTCTTTCAGAGTTTGATTTCAAAAGCTCTTACTTTACCACGAAGAGTCTTTAGCTAATTTTAAGAGTTGAATGTGTGCGATGATTGCAGGGGGTGGTGTGAGAGAGTATCGATGATAGTAGGGAGTGGTGTGAGAGAGTATCTATGATTGCAGGGGGTGGTATGAGTGAGTATCGATGATTGCAGGGGGTGGTATGCGAGAGTATCAATGATTGCAGGGAGTGGTATCAGAGAGTATCGATGATTGCAGGGAGTGGTATGAGAGAGTATCGATGATTGCAGCGAGTGGGATGAGAGAGTATCGATGATTGCAGGGAGTGGTATGAGAGATTATCGATGTCTGTTGTGTTTCCTACAGGACTTCGCAGCCTGGACTCACTGAGCCTAGCCCACAACAACCTGAAGGAGGTTCCAGCCAGAGTCTTCTCTCACCTCACTCTGCTCAACTCTCTGGAGCTGGAAGGAAACTCCATCACGTACGTCGACCCGCTCGCCTTCGTCGGACTGGAAGGTACAGTCATCCTCACAACTCACACTGCAACACTTACTCTGCATGCTCGACAACGTTCTGGGGGAAAAAAAATCCCACATGTACTTCCGCAGTCAATAATTTCGAGGAGTTACTAGTACCCTGAGTGTAGGCAGCCACGCATCACGGTGACGTTTCACCCGTTCAGTCCCGAATTTACTTACGAACTGAAGGGTTGCAATCATTTGATTTTGTTATGTGCACTGTACTTGTGTTGAACAACGTATACTTTATTCGCGGTTATTTCCAACTTTTCTGAAGCCATGCTAAAGTTCTACTTCCAGGCTATTCCTCCGCCTTATGCAAACAAAGCTTAACTAAGTCTAGAAAATTACACCAAAAGACAGTGTACCACATTCGTGAACACTCAGTGTAATATTGTTTAGAATGTGGACTATTTGCTACTAGACATTAACAACACACAAATATTCTCCTCTTTGTATTCATATCAATTACAAATAAAATATTATAATTTACAGACTAAATATAAGTTGAAGTTTAAATTATCCAAAAATAAGTTTATTCAATGTTTACAGAAGTAAAAAATATTTTTGTGATACGCAACATGTTTAAGAAACAACCAAGCACGTCATACATGGGATGATTTTTCAAATTTTAATTCAAAAGTGTGAAGAAACCGCCAATAGACTATAGTGTGTATTGGTCGATCTCACCATTAACCTTTCATAGATTACAGGTGCAAAATCTTCAATAAATCAAATTTCTTACGAGGAAGACGCTTAAAACACTGCCTACTGATTCCTCGACTTGTACAGTCTCAACCATAAATATACTCCGTATGCACGGTGTTCTCGATAACTAACACGGTGACTGTGAGTGTTATTAAGTTCGCGGACCGTCGCCCTGAGTGTAAGCAGCCACGCACCACGGTCGCCATGAACTTACACAATGAGTCAGCACGGCGCTGACAAACGCCGCCTGCAACATTTTCCTTACGAAAAAGAAAATTGTAAACGTGTTTTAGACCTACCGTCGAAAATGATTCCTAGGGGCGGTTCACGCCGTTGAAAGTGGAGCTAAAACACAAGCCCNAATTGTAAACGTGTTTTAGACCTACCGTCGAAAATGATTCCTAGGGGCGGTTCACGCCGTTGAAAGTGGAGCTAAAACACAAGCCCATTGTTAGTATTGCACAAAGTTTTTAAATGAAAACATTGAGCTACAAGATGGCGTGTGGTTGAAGGAATACATGCAATCACTGCGAAACCCGTCGCTGCCATCAAATGTTGTCTTAGAAACAATAAGCGTCGTGGCCCTGATGCGGCATTCTATTGTGTGACGCCCAAGCTTATGTTGTTTCCCAATTACATATTATTAATGAGCACGTNGGCCCTGATGCGGCATTCTATTGTGTGACGCCCAAGCTTATGTTGTTTCCCAATTACATATTATTAATGAGCACGTGGACATTAACCAATATGTTTTCGAGGAACTCATGTCTAAAGTTAGAAAAAACTGTAACGTCACACATGCCATGAGGGCAAATTTGGTTAGTGATATGAAGACAGGAAGGCCATTTTCGATAGTNGGCCCTGATGCGGCATTCTATTGTGTGACGCCCAAGCTTATGTTGTTTCCCAATTACATATTATTAATGAGCACGTTCACATTAACCAATATGTTTTCGAGGAACTCATGTCTAAAGTTAGAACAAACTGTAACGTCACACATGCCATGAGGGCAAATTTGGTTAGTGATATGAAGACAGGAAGGCCATTTTCGATAGTNAAAACTGTAACGTCACACATGCCATGAGGGCAAATTTGGTTAGTGATATGAAGACAGGAAGGCCATTTTCGATAGTTTTAAAGTCCTTATTAACAGTACATCTTTGCAAAACCCTTTAACCATCGTCATCACATAATTGTAAAGAACATCAGGGTTGCAACTCGTATATTTTCTAAGACAAAAAATGTGATGACAGAGGCGGGTTTTGCAGTGAGTGCAGATATTCGTTCAACTACACACTATCCTGAAACTCGCGATTCCAATAAAAAACGTTATGTAATAATTTAGTATTTTTTAGCCCCCTTTCAATGGTGCGTACCGCCCTTTGGAGGCATTNCAATAAAAAACGTTATGTAATAATTTAGTATTTTTTAGCCCCCTTTCAATGGTGCGTACCGCCCTTTGGAGGCATTTTCGACAATACACGTTTTCGTCTTATATTTTCGTAAAAAAAATATGCGGAGAAGTTTGTCGGTGTTGTTCAGATGCTCCTGTTTATTTCAACTCGTTTGATCAAACAATCACGTGAAACTGTAGTTCTCAACTACTGCGTCGTGTAAACNCAATAAAAAACGTTATGTAATAATTTAGTATTTTTTAGCCCCCTTTCAATGGTGCGTACCGCCCTTTGGAGGCATTGTCGACAATACACGTTTTCGTCTTATATTTTCGTAAAAAAAAATATGCGGCGGAGTTTGTCGGTGTTGTTCAGACGCTCCTGTTTATTTCAACTCGTTTGATCAAACAATCACGTGAAACTGTAGTTCTCAACTACTGCGTCGTGTAAACCTGGTCCCAAAATATTGATTCGGATTCATATCTCACTCCAGTATAACATATTTTAAGTTTAAAAAGTTTTTTTTTTTTTTTTTTTCTATAATAATTAAAACAAACTAGAAAATCTATGGAGAGGTTCTGTGAATTCGCGGGGAGTTCTGCGAAATTTAAGGAAAGTTTTTTTGAAAAGCAATGTGTCCGTAATTTTACTGACAGTTGTGGTAAATTTTTCGCAAGCACTTTTATATAAAATGAAGAAATATTTTCTGAAAAATGTGGTTAAAAGTACTTGGAAAGCTCAGTAAAACTGTTTTTTTACTGATTTACGGTAATTTCATACATTCCCGTGAATTCGTGCAAACTCTCCATAAATTGTTTTGCCAGTTTTTGTATATTTCCATTTTACAAAGAGGGGTTACGAAATGTAGTCTATTTTTTTCTATGTCCGTATTAACTTGTGTATAAAAACTAATTAAACTATTTAAAATAATTGTCTTTGGAACAGAGTTTGAACAAGAGTCAAAAAGTTCGTTACCACTGCGCTATAAAATTCCAACACAATATTATGGTTAGATAAGTTTAAGTTCTTTTCAATATAATGATTTTAAACACTAGCAGCATGTCGTTATTTTACAATTATATGAGTTTATTCCCCTTCAATTAGTATATTTTACTCCATATTTCAGTTCATTAGTATTTTATTTAATAAATAATTGCTTTCATTTATTTTTTAAAATGGCCTACAAAAATATGTTTTTTATTTAACTAACTTACTTTTTCACTCCATCTAATACGTTTTCTTAAGTGGGACAAATTTTTTCCGGCTTGATTTTTCAGATATTTAAATTTTTATGATTGTATGCTTTATTCAGTATTCCTGTGTGGTAGAACACAATTATAGAAGTTCGCAGGGTCACGTAATTATGGCAGGGGCGGAGGGGGGAATCACACAATGAATATCCTCTTTTATGAGATTAAAAATACAAAGTCTGAATAAATAATGAAAAATATTCATCACAGATATTTCACACTATGTACATTAAACCTGTTATTCATTTAATTGTCACTTTAAAGACCCAGGCAGTCTAGTGAAAATACGAGATCGAAAAGATAATTTTTCTTCCTAAAAAATGATTTAATGGCGGGTGCAATTGCACCCCCTGAGCATGCCTATGCGCTGCTATTTATCTTCATGATAATAAGGTCACACATTAATTACATTATTACTTCGCTGTACACCCCTGTTGCTGCTCTGACAGGCGTATCTTGACGTGTTGATATGTATTATCTTGACATTTCTAGGTTATGAAGGTAGCTTGTTACATGGTAGCCTTGTAATGTGAAGAGAATACATGTCAACTCTTCAAGATAATCCTGTGAAAGCAGCAACAGGGGTGTACAGAGAATAAATCATGTAGACATAATTAATTTAAATCCCATAAATTTGGCGAATATGGGTTGAGTAGTTTTCGAGATACAATGTTAAAGCGTTATTTTTCCTTATAGTGCTATCTTCAAAAATGGTGGACCAACAACGATATCCATTCATAAGTTCAATTCTTACATGATTCACTGTTACCTTACAGAATTTGGTTGAAATTGGTTAAATGGTTTCGTGAGGTATAACATGCCACTCTAAACTTTATGGCCGCCATTTAGAAAATGAGCACCCGGCTTGATTGAAAAATATAAAAATCTGATTTCCTTACTACATTTACTATATTTTTACCGAGTTTGGAGAAATTATGTTTATGCGTTCAAAATGTTGTAGGGGGACACGCACACACACACACTTGCAGACCCACGCACACACAGGCATGAAAGTTATCTCACAAGCCTATCTTTCCTTTGGAAATTTGGCTGAAAGTGGCGGCTGTGGAAAATAGTTGTTAACCATTGCTGAGGCGAGAAATCATATTTCCAGAGTATTTATTTACTGAGATACGAGTAAAAATGATTTCACAGACAATAATTTATATGCTGCTGCCATACATAGAGTGTGACATGATCACAGAGCCAGAAGGTAGGGAGGTAGGGTTGCTGGGTCTTGTTGGAGGAAAGTCGCAGAAGTCTGTAAACCAAGTAGCCGAAAATCGCAGAAGGCTACAGCAAAGAACGATATCAGTTTTACAGAAAAAATTTAACAATAATAAAAAATTATGGTAGGGTTTTGTTATAGTCAATGACAATTAAAAAATAGAAACTTTAATAATTTGCATTGCATAGCTTGTTACTGAGCATAGACATTTGGAATGAATGAATTCTAATGTCGAGCGAAATTACGTGGGAGAAATACACGCCTTCGTGAAATGCTAAACTTATTACAGTAGAATTTATTGGCGTGCATTTTATCTTCTAGTTCGGCACATATATTTTCTCAAACTTCTTTGTATCTTTTTTTATGTTTACCGTTCGATCCCGTTATGGAATTATGATTGCTTTCGCATCATTAAGCTTGAACACGTGGACGTATGACAATATGAAAGAAGCTGAATGCACGATTAATAGCGCATTAGTAATAATATCGTAGTATTAATTCAAAATCATTTCTCAAACGTAATTTTAAAAAATCGATAAGAAAATGTTTTTTAAAAATTATTTTATGATGTAGCCTGAATTCTGCGATATTAAAAAATGACGGGTCACGAACTTCGTTGCTTAGTAGTCTAGTCTGCAATAGATCGCCCGAGCTGGCAGCCCTTGTGGTCAGAGGGGAGGGGGGAGGACTGGGCCGTGACCCGTGGTGACCTCTGGCAGGAGACGTGATGTCCTCACGTCACGCCTCGCCCTAGCACCGATGTAATGGCTGGTTGCCCCTCCCAGGTGACCCCTGACCCCTCCACCACGGTACTAAGACTGGAGGGGGGAGGCGTGCCCCCCGGACCTGGCACGTAACGCGATTACGCCCGGGGGGGAGCCGGTAATTCGATTCCGGGACGCCGAAAATAAAAAAAAGTGGAAAATAATTTGGCGTGACCGTCTGTCCCTCGCGTACACCGGACGAGCAAGATGTAGAAGAGGGGTGGGTGGGGAAAGTTTCAAGGGGTGCAAGGTTCGCGTCCACGAGGGCTGAAACGCGTACAGACATAAATACGTGCATTGCGTTTATTTGCGCTGTCTTCTAAGTCTGATGCTGAAGCGCCGAATGGATAAATACGCTGACACTAAATTTCGTGACGGTTCCTTGGATGCGGGCGTACCCGTTCTCTGATTGGCTTCGCGAGGCTGTGGGAACGGACTTGGCGTCTAATTGGCTAACTGCGTGCCGCGAGAGGCTCCCTATTGGCTGGGCTGGCAGGCGCTGATTGGCGAACGGCGTTCCGACATTTTGCTGGTCAGCGACGCTATTTTGCTGGTATGTGTGGCTGGAGCTCTCGTTGTACGCTGATGCTTCACCTCTGTATTGTAAGGTCTCTGTGTTTGAGGTCCGCAAGGTTCGATACCCGAGAAGACTTAAATACAATCTTGATGTGCTCGTATTGTCTTCGAGGACTCGNTTGAGGTCCGCAAGGTTCGATACCCGAGAAGACTTAAATACAATCTTGATGTGCTCGTATTGTCTTCGAGGACTCGAATATTTGTGTAGTTTGATTGATTATATCCCGATGTTAACACGACAATCTCCACAATTTCGACTACAAAATGCATAAAAGTGACTAGAGGATAATATTATGTAAACACCTCAAAAATTCTGCAAAATTGCTTAAAATTGATAGATACGACCAATGTATATATTTTTTNTAATATTATGTAAACACCTCAAAAATTCTGCAAAATTGCTTAAAATTGATAGATACGACCAATGTATATATTTTTTAGACAAATTTCATTAAATAGATACCTGTACATGACTAGCCTGATTTCCGAAAATAAACGAATACAGAAATTACCAAAACCAAAAAAATAAAAACGAAGAAGATTGAAATAAAATATTGTCATTGAGGGAAATGTGTTATGACACATTTTCCTCAGTAAAGTAGGTTAAATTATTATCTCAGTAACTTATTATCGATTGTATTATTATTATTTCACCTTATATATTCTTCGGGCCGTCAGGTATGACGTGTGTGTCCCACGTTTGCAGGTAATCCGTCCCCATTTAGCGCCAAGTTGTCGTGCGTGCCAATCCAGCCTTAGTGTATGCGGGACCGTGCAGATCTACATCTCCTGTGGCTGCGTTGCACGATCTGCTTCCACGTTTGTTTCCCCGCGCGATGTCCAATGACGAGCCGAGGCCCAGGAACAGCGGAACGCAGGAGTGCGACCACCCCTTCAGATTCCGCGTGAGGGTTGCGGTCGAGCCGAGAAGTCCTGGCCGGTGTTCAAGGTCGAGGTGTTAAGGCGCCCTTCTACCTGGAACTTTTTCCCACGTCTAGGCCGAGAAGCGCAGGAGCGATAAGGGCGACACTGCCCCGCGCATCAAGTACGCCATCGCCGCTAAGCGCAAGGCTCTGAACTGACGTGCAGTGTTCTCGTCGTGCTGCGTGTNAGCTGAATGCACGATTAATAGCGCATTAGTAATAATATCGTAGTATTAATTCAAAATCATTTCTCAAACGTAATTTTAAAAAATCGATAAGAAAATGTTTTTTAAAAATTATTTTATGATGTAGCCTGAATTCTGCGATATTAAAAAATGACGGGTCACGAACTTCGTTGCTTAGTAGTCTAGTCTGCAATAGATCGCCCGAGCTGGCAGCCCTTGTGGNAAAAATGACGGGTCACGAACTTCGTTGCTTAGTAGTCTAGTCTGCAATAGATCGCCCGAGCTGGCAGCCCTTGTGGTCAGAGGGGAGGGGGGAGGACTGGGCCGTGACCCGTGGTGACCTCTGGCAGGAGACGTGATGTCCTCACGTCACGCCTCGCCCTAGCACCGATGTAATGGCTGGTTGCCCCTCCCAGGTGACCCCTGACCCCTCCACCACGGTACTAAGACTGGAGGGGGGAGGCGTGCCCCCCGGACCTGGCACGTAACGCGATTACGCCCGGGGGGNCGGTTTTGGAGTACTCTGAATTAATGTTTCTAACGTACGTGATATTTTGAAAGTACTTAACAGCTCTCGTCTGAAGCGTGTGTTTTTTTCGTAGATCAGCACGTTGGACGCACGCTTAATAGTTAAGTTGAAAAACGTGTATTTCGAGCACTCTGCAACGCAGTTCAAGCGCCAGGTAGACGGGCGCCTTAAGAGCCGGCAGGGGCGGGATTCAAAGGCGGGAGAAACGTGAGTGCCTCGTGGAAACCCGCCGGCCGGCCAACAGCAACGCTCGCCATGTTTTCAACGTGGGATCTGGGTGGCCCCGTCGAGAATCGAGCCCGGGCCGCCCAGGTGCGAGGCAACTGCTGTGCCACCGCGGCCCATGTTTGAGGGGCACAAGTAAAGGTTATGTACGCCCACACTCCGAACATTTTTTCTGTCGTTACGTTATCGCACAGTGGGCCGGATCGAGTGATAATGGCGCAAATATACTGTTCCCTTTAGTAGTACTCCAAAGTACTTGTAAGTAACATAACCAGGAAAACACGGGCGTATGTATAGATTTTCCAAAGGGTAAGTTCATTCTGCATCGACCTAATGAAAAGGAGAAAGGTGGGAGTTTGCGTGTATGTGTATTTCGCTAAATTTATTTAAACTCTTTCGTTTATAATTTGTTTTATTCTGGACATAATCGTTTATAAGTTTAATGAATTAAATAAATAACAAGGGAAACTAACTCTTGGGTGTGCTTCAATTTTTTAAAACATCGCTCGATGGGAAAGACAGGGAAGGAACGTGTTAGAGTTCACCTATTAAGTGGATAAAATATATTATTTTGATTATTTAAGTTTTACTGCGGCCCCTTTTTTACATGCTCTACTTTTACATATATATATATATATATATATATATATATATATATATATATATATTTGGCAGACTTTTTCTTTTGTCCACTGCAGTACGCACACCGCATAAATATTTCCCCCCTTTTTTTTTTTTTTTTTTACATTTTCCTGTATTTTGCAATATTTTTTCCTGTTCTCTTGCGATGTGTAAAAGAGTGGTTCTACTGTATAAAGAATCTTTAAGAAATATTTACATGAATGTATACTACGAACTAACTTAAAATAAATATTATCAATATTTCATTAAACATTTATAAAACGAATACATATATTGTCATCCAGAATAAATTGTTTATATTTACAGCTCATAACACATATGTACGTAAATAATAATATGATGGAAAAATACTGTATTTCTAATATTTCAAACCAGTAATTTTTCTTACCGTTTAGTCTAACAATTGGGGCCTTCTTAAGTATTACTGTGCTCTGTATCGTTATATCCTACCTCGTTAATTTCAAAGCCTGATGTAAAATATTAAATTTCATATGTTTACCTCTTCAGCAAACCTTATGGGTGATTTCTCCGGCAAACCTAAGGATGATGAAATAAGATGTTCTAATGGTACTGGAAGATGACTAAACAGATCTTGTACAATTAATATTTCTGTTTTTTTTTCTGTTAAAAAGCTGTTTCTAAATCACTATTCCTCACTTCATGTGTCTCCTATGACAATCTTCCCATGAGTAAGATGCGCTACAGATAATTTATCAACTATAATGTAAATGTTATGAACAGTAGGTGTTAGTTGGTAACATCCATACATTTTATTATAGTATGCCATAGTGTTTTTGCAGTGTGAATCATATATATCAACATTGGCAGCATGCCAACTGTGGAAATAACAAACGAAATTATTTGCAACCTCTTCAGAAAGATTCTATAGAATACAATTACTGTAGTTGCTGTATCTGAGTCAGAAAATGACTTTACTNTTGCAACCTCTTCAGAAAGATTCTATAGAATACAATTACTGTAGTTGCTGTATCTGAGTCAGAAAATGACTTTACTGTGTTCCGATATGTTCCTAAACCAAATCCTCGCGTTAAACGATCAAGGTTTATGCTCACTAACATTTTTATCCTTTGTCAAACGATTTTTTTCTTCTTGTCTTCNCTCGCGTTAAACGATCAAGGTTTATGCTCACTAACATTTTTATCCTTTGTCAAACGATTTTTTTCTTCTTGTCTTCTCGAGGCTGTTTCCTTTCCTGTGACAAAATTCTCAACTAAAAATAGGGTTCTTTAAATATTCGGTATACCGAAACGAAAAAGAAAAATTACAACTTTCATATTCGTTTTGTTAAGAAATTTGACAACCAAAATTTGTAACTAAACAAAAATTCTCTATTTCTGTTAATATTA
Organism: Clitarchus hookeri; assembly: GCA_002778355.1. Classification (NCBI taxonomy): domain Eukaryota; kingdom Metazoa; phylum Arthropoda; class Insecta; order Phasmatodea; family Phasmatidae; genus Clitarchus; species Clitarchus hookeri. The sequence continues at coordinate 276,362 of NQII01003163.1, read as the reverse complement.
AAATTATAATTACAATATTTTAAAATTAAAATTATTTTTTGTGTTACGTAAATAGATTCAAGATGAAAACCGAATGCCTAACGAGTAGCCGCAGCTTGCAGGAACACTCTTTCGGACAAACATGCCATCTATANTCAAGATGAAAACCGAATGCCTAACGAGTAGCCGCAGCTTGCAGGAACACTCTTTCGGACAAACATGCCATCTATAGTCAGATCTCTGAAGTAAGTGAACGTGTTCCGACGAGATAGACTTTTCGCAGACAAAGTGCTACAGCAATGCCATCCGTTATCAGAGGCGTGCCTGTGTCAGAGAAACCCGATATATTTATTCCTTTAGGGTATTTTAAATAGAAGACTTTGAATCAAATTACGTTTCNTCAAGATGAAAACCGAATGCCTAACGAGTAGCCGCAGCTTGCAGGAACACTCTTTCGGACAAACATGCCATCTATAATCAGATCTCTGAAGTAAGTGAACGTGTTCCGACGATATAGACTTTTCGCAGACAAAGTGCTACAGCAATGCCATCCGTTATCAGAGGCGTGANAGTAAGTGAACGTGTTCCGACGAGATAGACTTTTCGCAGACAAAGTGCTACAGCAATGCCATCCGTTATCAGAGGCGTGACTGTGTCAGAGAAACCCGATATATTTATTCCTTTAGGGTATTTTAAATAGAAGGCTTTGAATCAAATTACGTTTCTATTGTCATTTGACCTAAAATTATTAGGCCTAAAGTCACTTGGCCTACAATAATTTGACCTAAAGTTACTTGGCCTACAATTATTTACCCTACAGTCACTTGGCCTAAAATTAATTAGCCCAAAGTCACTTTGCCTAAAATTATNACTTGGCCTACAATAATTTGACCTAAAGTTACTTGGCCTACAATTATTTACCCTACAGTCACTTGGCCTAAAATTAATTAGCCCAAAGTCACTTGGCCTAAAATTATTAGGCCAAATATTTTAGTCCAAATGGCAGGTACCCTATATTTACACTTTTTAACTTGATACTCAAGAAACATGTCGGAAACCTGCCAGCGTAAAATGTAAAACGAATATCAAGATAAACATAATATCGCATTAGCCCTTGGCGGGAGGGGGGGAATTTTAAAATAATATTATTCGTTTACGACAAATACACAACAAAATAAATATAAATAAAAGAAACATGGCGCTATATTCCCACTACTTTCGAAACCTTTCATGTAACAGATACATTTAGAACCAATTTTTGAAATTACTGACGGTTTGGACAGCGTTGGATGTTGCGCGGTACAGTGTATAGCGCACGGTGTGTTGTGAACTAACAGGAAGGCAGTGAGTGGGGAAGCAGGGGCCAACAGAACTTATGTACATGATACAGTGATACAGCAGTTGTAAAAAACTCGCTCCTATAGTCAATCCACAATTGATTCCAACTGTTGTGAAGCTCTGTTGAATTTCTACTTCCAGGATATCCCCCTGCCTCATTCAAACTAAGCTAAACCGAGTCTAGAAAATTACACCGAAATGACAGCACGCCGCTTTCATTGCTCGCTCAGGGTAATAATATTTTGCATAAGGACTATTTCTTACTGGGCATTACCAACATTCATATTTCTTCTATGTTTTTGTTCTCATTGATTGTAAGTGAAATATAATCAATAGATAAAATGTAACTGAAAGTTCAATTCAACTAAACAATAAGGTAATTTTATGTTAACACAAGTAGCTATAGAACGCTTGTGATAAGGGCTGTTGTCGTTGAACTGAGCACTTCTGAAAGCCCTGCTAATGATCTACGTGTGTGAACGTAGTGTATTCTCCCACCAAATGTAAAATTGACATTGCCATGGGCTTGATCACTGTATTCATGCCTCGGTCAAATGAAACTGTGGAATTATTATAGGAAAGTAAATATTTTTACACTTCTGCCAATTCTTACAACAAGACGCTTTAAAGAAAACGAAACAATTTCAGCTTGCACAAATGTTTACGTAGAANACTTCTGCCAATTCTTACAACAAGACGCTTTAAAGAAAACGAAACAATTTCAGCTTGCACAAATGTTTACGTAGAACTTGAAATTCAACGTCAAGACATTGAACTCGTCTCCCTCCGTCGCTGCCAACTTGACTGGGTGCGTGACTCCGTGAGCGCCCGTCACCAGGTAGAAGGAGTGATATTTTTCTAAGGTTGGTATCAAAAGTGCTCACGTTGTCGTGAACAGCTTGACGTGGCATATTGAGGAAATGTCCAAAGACGTCATAGGGTTGGTTGGTTTCAAAAAGTGTTAAGAAGCCGTGAGTAGACTACAGTTTGTTATGTTATGTTATGTTATAGTATATTATGTTATGTTATTTTATGTTGTGTTATGTTATGTTATGTTATGTTTTGGTATGTTATTTTATGTTGTGTTATGTTATGTTATGTTATGTTTTGGTATGTTATTTTATGTTATGTTATGTAGCACCTCCGTGTCGTGAACTTGAGCACCAATAGGTGGCATCTAGATTCCTGTGTAGAGTAGGGTTTTCTTAACTACTGACAACGTTAATAATGGGCGTGCTCCTGTTTTACTCATTACATAAAAGGTCTAAATATATATAAAAAATATATTACTTACACGTATGTTGTAGTTGTAATTTTAATCGACAAAAAATATATAAGAATTATTAGGTACACTTATGGTGTAGTTGTAATTTTGATCAACAAAATATATATGACAAAGATATTTGTTACACTTATGGTGTAGTTGTAATTTTGATCAACAAAATATATTTGAAAAAGATATCGGGTTCACTTATGGTGTAGTTCAAAAGTGAAATTGAATTTGTTTTATCAAGATAACATTATAGTTATCCGTGGGCAATTCTCAAGGAAATAAAGATGATTACAACATTTCATATCTTTAAAACAACAATTATATTGATCCTTTGTACTTTTTGCTTCCTTTGCCACAACAACATATATTTAATAATAAGTATAAATAAAATAATAAATCTGAATTTTTCTCTTAGAAATGAGTATTATACTGAGTATAATACTTTTTTTTGTATTATTTAAGAGTATTGAACAGATAAAGAGTGAAAAATCATAATATTAAATGGCCATGACAATTTCTTCGGGTACACGCGATCGCTACATTTGAAATATTGCATTATCTTAAACACTTAATTTTTAATACATTTTTACTTCAAATTAAAACAAAATTTTAAAAAAATAATTCTGTAGTTGACTGTTTAAAAAAAACTCAATTAATTATTAAAAAGGAAATGCAGCCTCAGAAGACTGAAAGTTCGGAGCACACCCGAGTTCATGCAGCAGGCAAAAATAATTTAGGTATTACTTGTAAGACGAAAACGACATTTCAGATGTTACTGCAGCGCTGGCCAAAGAAATGGAGTCATGGTCCACAACGAACACGCCACGAATAGGCATACAGCTCGCATCACGAGAAGGACGGAGATTGGCCACGAGGTTAAGCCATCAGGCGCAACTGCGAATCGCCAAAACGGCGGATAAAAAATACTAACTCATCTCAAGGATGAAGGAAGGTATCGCCAGATAATATCTTGAGCCGGCCACACTCTGTGTGGTTAGAATGCGAAGAAGGAAGTGACCTTGGCGGAAACCTACACATACCAAGGTGTGCTCCGGACTGTATAGTTTCGCGCGACTAATCGATACAAAACTCGCAAGTCAACAAAAAACATAATAACTCATAAATTAAGTTTTTCCATTTTGATAGCTTATATTAAGAAATTGCACAAAATTACGCACGTAAATAATTAATAAACATTATGAAAATTATTTTTTTAAGCAGAAACATATTTTTTTTAACACAAGCATAAAAGCAATAACACATTTAAATATTTAAACATTACACAGTTTTCAGATGATAAAGTTTGTTTTACAACTTTGAAAGTGAATGAACAAAATTATTGAGCATAAGTAGAGCACGTTCCAGTAGAAAAAAAAACATTTTTTGGCGAAATACCAATTAAATAAGTTATAAAATTAATGGAATTACAATGACGTGAAACAAGTGCCAACACAACAGGCACATTGCCTCAGTGGTGTTGAGCAGTAGACTAAGGATGAGGTAGAGCGATCTCGCTGGCTGCGCACAACCAATCTCCATGTCCCAACATTGAACTGCTTTACTGACAACAGGACGTGCAAAAATGGCGTGGATTGGATTTCAGGTTGCAACTCTGTGTAGTATACAAGTACTTTGAGGTGTATGTATAATACTTGTAACCAATTTACAAAGCATTTTCTTGAAATTAAAATTAGTAAAAGTATTTTTATTCATAGAAAGTTGATTGTCACTTAAAAATTAAGATACAACAAGTGAACACGTCCTTCACTGTTGGCCATGTGAGCTTAACTGTCGTGTTGATTTGGGATAGGTAAATGTCGGGTACATGTGCAGAAGACGGATTATCGGTAAACCTCATGTTTAGTGTATGGAGTTGAAGGAGTGAGCTGGACAAGACAGAGACGTGCGTGTGTGCGTGTGTTGCAGAGAACCTGCAGTACCTGCGCCTGGGCGACAACAACATCCACACGATCCCCAGCGACGCACTAAGGCGCCTGCACAGGCTGCGACACCTCGACCTGCGAGCGAACAACATCAGCGCCATCGCCGAGGACGCCTTCACCGGCTTCGGAGACTCCATCACCTTCCTCAACCTCCAGAAGAACGAGTGAGTGTCTGTGCTGTGCTTGCCTCGCGCTCGCCAGTGTGCGACCTCTATGTACATTGCTCGCCAGTGTGCGACCTCTATGTACATTGCTCGCCAGTGTGCAACCTCTATGTACATTGCTCGCCAGTGTGCGACCTCTATGTACAGTCAATCAATATTAGTATGTTTGTTGTACACTNAACCTCTATGTACATTGCTCGCCAGTGTGCGACCTCTATGTACAGTCAATCAATATTAGTATGTTTGTTGTACACTCGAGTTTAATTTAAGATACAAGGTTGGAACAAGGTTTGATAAAAGTAAAACAAGGTTACAAGTGTTAAAAGTGCTAAAAATCAGTTGTTCATGCAAAAGTACCCTGTTAACCACATACATACAGTTATACAGGCTGAGTTTAAAAGAAAAAGAATACCCCAAATTTGAAGGTCTATAATATTAAAACCAAACAACCTACAACCTTGATTGACCAATCAAATGAAACGTGGAACAGTGAAGTTTGTTTACCATACATTCATAAATGTTCAATGTGACCACCACGAGCGGCCCGAACGACATCTACGCGATAATCAAACTCGTTCCACACTCTTGTCATCATGTCCGGTGTTACGGAATGGAAGTAGTTGGAAGTTGGTATTTCCGGTAATTTTTCATATTAAAAAAAGTTTATATATGTATTAATATTCCCATTCTAAGAAAATAGCACGTTTTAAAATTTACACATGTTTCAAATATAAATTATAATTTAGAGGATTTATCTATGATATCTTTACAAACACGCGTATTATAACTTTGAAAAATAGCCTTCTTTAAAAGTACATGTGTAATACTTAATGTAAATTAAAATAATTTTTTTACGAACATAAAATCTTACTACTAGTTTTCATAACACCGGGCGAGGCAAACCAACATTCATAATTAGTTGTATTTTCACAATAGACACCTAATTTTCGCGATTATCAAAGTGCACACTTGCAGCTTCACTTTGGTAGTCGGGGCGGCGTGCCTTAGTTAGCTGTTTCCTTGCCCGGTCTGGCCAGTCAGAGTCACTCTACTCCAGGCAGGCCACTGAGACGCCCAACATTTGATATCATCCAATTACAAATTAGTTTTGTAACAGTTGGACTTTATTACACGTAATGAAAGCCCACAGATTTAACTACGCCCCAATGTTTTCACTTTCCTCATGCCGATTAAGGAAACTGCACAAGCAAGCTTTAAATATCAAATATTTGCCCGTTTTCACGATTTTTTTTCTCCATGAATACACTTAATATGATGAAAGTAAAAAATATGAACGTATTTTTTTTTTTTTTACCCATTACGACGAAAAGTCGTGCTTCCAGAACTTTTAATTACTGAGATACGCATTTTTGGACAATCAACGATTTCACAGAAAATGTTGTGGTACATAGTCGTTCTAAGGTAAAATATCTCAGTTGTACAATCACAAGACAATCTTTGGCAACTATTTACCAAAATGTTCTATGTAAAACGTACAAAATGTCTTACTGTGAAGGATACATAAATGAAACAATAACTCTACTTCTTACAACTTACCTATAGTTAAGTGCTAACTGAAATTTTCATTTAAGGGAGAATTTCCACATAATTTTTTTCCCGTGTCATTGTATTTTTATTTTTTTTTTTTTGCGTTACAAATACCGTGGGTATTTAAAATTGTCCCAGCTTGGTAATTGTATTTAATGATCAAATTTTTCATGTCATATAAGTGTGTTTTAAGAAAAATATTTGTAGTTAAAACAAAATCGGTATGTGCATGTTATAAAACCGTTCCTGTTTGGGATATATCAAATTTTTTTCTATAAAAACATGTAAGGAGATTACAACACTTTGCATTATGTTATTATATTTATTACAATTTCGACAGTGTGGTGTTATACTGTTACAAATATGTTTTCAAAATGTTTTAAATTAATACAGTTCTATGAACAACTAGAGCTCGTAGAAAAAACTGAATAGATCATTCTTTAAGCAGAACCCGCATTCGGTAAAGTACCAAGCTTTAAGTAGGGCCAGAGGTAGGCAGTGTTCACGGTGGTGTGATGGGAGTAGCTGTGGTGGGCGTCAACCAACTGCTGCTGGTGGTGGTAGTACTGCTGATGGCGATGGTGGTCTGCGGGGAGCCCTCATCTGCTGGAAGCCATTCGTCGCATGTCGTCGAGGTGAGGTTGGTGCTGAGTACCGAGACCTGATGTTATCAGCTGCACGACGTCGGCGGTCGCTTGGTCAGCAGAGTCGCACTCCTTGCAAGGCAGGTAGTAGCGGATATCTTCGTCTTGCTGCAGGTAGGCTGGAAGTTTCTTGTACACATACCGAACTTCGTGCGTATGTCAGCAGGAAGATCGTTATCTGGATCTATGGCCGCAGGTGCCCATAGCCTCCCGTACGCGACGGTCGCCGAAATTATTTTCTGCCCACTGGGACAGCACGCTTCCATCTTCTGCTTGGAGATGAGAACATTCCCGACGAGAAATAAACTGTACAGTTTAAGGCGAGCAGGTGGCGAAGACGGCAGCATACTGGGTCGTGAGGCCTTTTATACACTGGTAGATGAGTGCGATGGACGGGTTAGGCGAAGATGCCTGATTGCCTCTGACAAACTAGCCAATGGGATAATAGGTAGGGTTTGGGAAGGAGGGGGAGTTTAAGAGGGGTTTGGGGTGAAGAGTGAGTGGGTGGTCATGTTGTGACAGCGGGAGGATGGATGACCAGTTCCGAAACCGAAGGATGAATGACTGGTACAAGAAAAGGAAATGTCTTTAATGAAAAAAATTATATGCAAATAAAAACTGAATAGTAAAAAATGTAATATAAAATATGTTCTATTTCTAAGGTACACTTTTTCATAATATTGTTAAAAAGAAAATAATATACTTAACAAGAATTATGATTCCGTGAAAAAATTCGTAATGTAGGTATATGAATATATCAAATAAAATTCTTATTGCTGGTCTATAAAAACCTCGAATACTCAAAAAACTTATATAAAAAAGTATTACTATGCATTATAATAATTATATAAAAAAATATTAATTCCTCCCCAGCACACGCACTCTATTACGTCATTTAAACACTTGTTCTATCGCATGTCCCGATAGCCGAATGGTCTAAGGCGTCTGCATGCCGAGCCAAGGTTCGGCAGTTCAATTCCTCCATCCTACTGATGATATTTTGAGCTCTGAGAAAATTAAATAAAATGTACCACCCCTAGTGGCCAAACATAGTGGCCGAGAAAGAGCGACACTAGCGCATTCTAGATGCCATCTCCATAAACAAATATAGTGGTCGAACGACTGACGAGCCCCTTAGCAACAGCCGATGTAAACAAAAGACAAATGTAAAAAAGATGGGGGATGGAAAAACAAGATGGCGGATTGAAACAAAATGTCGCCTGTGACGTCATCCAATATGCACCTCAGCCCCCAGCTCTTGTCCTCGGATCGTAATAATCTATCTACTCAGTATAACTGACATTACCTCTAAAATATTTATTGTATATATCAAACAAAAATTACGTTTGTGGCAAGGCTAATTTGCAATTGTTCATATTTAAATAAATTTTCCTTTGCGGCAAAAAAAATCATGTGTTACAGAAAAGAAAGCGTTTTGCAGTGAATGGAACATTTCAGGAAGAACAAATGTACACGACACTACACCTACCAGTAGTAACAAACATAACAGCAAATTATATACCTGCCAGTACTTGAAATCCGGGCTTGGTACGACTCAATAGCTTTTTTGAGATTCGGGCCGTGTGTTGGGTTCACGAACTAAAGAAAAGTAGATAGGTATGTAGGTAGGTAGGGCTTAACGCCTCGTCAACAGCGAAGTCATTGGCAGCGGAAACGTAATAAAAGGAAACCTCAAATTACTACGACGGACGAAGATAATACGCGATTTAAATTGGAGTTCGGGGGCGAAAGAAACTTATTCCAGCTCAAATCGGGACGCATGCTGAAAAGCGGGTAATGGGAGAAAAAAAACTTTCGTGGAGGCAAATGTTCTTCAGAATAAAAGGACAGCCATTTCTGATAACCCTTCGGCAAGCGAGTAGATCGATCAGGGCCCACAGAACGGCCGGTAATACGACTGAAATTGCTCAATTTACACCCGTAACGGACAGTTGTGCTGGGAGTTCCCGTGCAAATAAAATTGCGAGTTATTCTAGGACGAACGGCGGAGTTGAACAAAGCGTCAGACGAGGCGGGCGCGAACCAGAATGGCGATAGCGACTTGAAACGGCTTCAAGGAAGACACCGAATTCACAGCCGACCCGACAAAAGGGACAAAACAAAAGTGAGAATAAAGTGAAAGGAAAAATTCGCAGACTATCGCCTGCCAAAAATAATTCTAGTCTTAATTAAATATCGCACAAAAGAAATATACTCTTGACAGGCGTGGTGGTTATTAAAATTCCTAGAAATATTGAAAGGAATTTTTTTTTAATTTGGGAGCTTTATATGACTGCTCTCCTACGATATTAGCACTGGAAAAATAACTTAAAAAAACTGAACATGAAAACCATGACTTTTATCATTTCTGGAAAATGTAATTTCTTATTATGCTTATATTAGTAATGTTAAATTACTAACGACGACTTGTTCATTCCACATTATAAATATATTTGTTATATGAAATATTTTCTTGCTTATTAATTTACATTTTAATTGAAGAATACAACTACTTTAGTTCTCAATATTCGTGTTAAAATAAATCTTAACATTTTCTTTCTGTTTTTAGTTTTTTTAATTATAAACTTAAAATCTAGTACATTTAATGAACTATTCGAATGTTTTCACAATAGTTCGCGAAAAATTTACTAATTAAAATGGGGGGAAAAGAATTTTCTTATTAAGGAACAACCTCAATTTAAAAACATTAATATGATAAGGTTGCCATTCCTGTCATAAAAACATCAAACACCAATAATAAATAACCGAAAGTGTTATATATTTCACGGTAAATTTAAAATTAATTTCATTCTAATTTTACATGCTAGCAGTATGTATGACGAGCATCGATTTTGTTTGTCCGCCATTTATGGAGATAGCAGCACCATATGAGAAAACTGGACTTTTATGCTAGATCTCGGGAACCAATCAAACGGTTCTCACCAAAGTTCACACACAAGCAGACGTACAGAGGGCCATGTAAACTTGTATGATTGAAGTGACTCGCATACTTGATTTGAAAATAGTTGGCCTCTAAATACACTGAAGAGCCAAAAAAATTGGTATAGGCGTGCGTATGCAAATAACAGAGGTATGGAACCAATCATAGTAACGCGATGCGGTCGGCAGCTAGATCGGTTCCTACTGCTGCAATGGCAGGATACCAAGATTTAAGTGAGTTTGAACGTGGTGTTATAGTCGGCGCACGAGAGATGGGCCATAGCATCTCCGAGGTAGCGATAACATTTGGATGTTCGCGTACGACCATTTTAGGAGTGTTACCGAGAATATCGGGAATCCGGTAAAACATCACATCTTCGACATCGCTGCGGCCGGAAAAAGATCGTTAAAGAACGGGACAAACGACGACTGACGAGAATCATTAAACGTGACAGACGTGCAACCCTTTCTCAAATTGGCGCAGATTGGATTTGTGGACTGCCCTGCAGGATTCATAGTGTTAATTGCCTCCTGTATACCTTCAGACATTAGTCGAGTCCATGCCACGTCGTCTTGCGGCACTTCTACGTGCTCGTGGGGCCCTACACGATATTAGGCAGGTGTACCAGTTTTTTTTACTCTGCAGTGTATGTTCCTTGCAACGTTTCAAATGTAATATTTATTAGCGATTGGAAGGGTTGAAATATACGCAGGTATCGGCAGTGACATTTAGGGAAAGTAGGTGAGATGACGGCGAAGAGCTGGTTGTGGGGCGGAGGCGTTGTGCGGCTCTGCGCCCGGGATGCTGGGTCGGTATCTGGCGTCGCCTCCCTCCGGCCGCGGGGAGACAAGTGTGCGCGGAGACGCTCTGCCAGCGCCACCTGAAGTGTGTTTCAATAGACGCCGGGGCGCCACACGTCTTGTGGAGAGGCCTCCCTCCCTCCTCACCCGCCCTCGTCGGGGGAACTACTCTCCGGGCGGCGGTGCAGATGAATAGAGAAGATGTACGGCGGCCGCGCCCCCGCAGATCCCTTAGCCGCCAGCCCCTCGCCAAGCCTGCACTCTGTCCCTCGACTTACTTTCAACTACGAGTTTACCTTTGACTTAGCATCATAACATATGCCAGCGACAACATTTCTATAACGACCATTTACTCTGCACTGTAAATATTTTTGTACATTTTACTGCCACTTTTTTTAAATTATGAACCTTTGTAAAAATACAACATCCCTTACAAAAGTTTTCTTCGTAACGTTACAAAAGCCGTATTTGTAATACAACGAGAACATTTTTTTCTAACGACCAGAAATCATTAAGNTTCTGTGTTGAAGTCCTGGTTCAGCACATGTGAAGATGTGATCGCCTCCTTATATTGCATATGTGTCTGATTCCATCTCTAGTGATATCTCTGACAACAAGACGTTCGCTTTTAAGAAACTCATCAGATCTATTTGCACCCATGTTGGGGAAAGTGGGCTTATAAGTTATTACGGTAACTTCTTGTTAAGATATTACATCATTTTTCGTTGTGATTTGAAATGGCAGTTTGGAAAATGTATCATCCTTGGTTTTAAAGTGTAACCTTGGAACCTTTTTTCTTGTGCGCAAAACTTTTGTAAATGCTTCTGATGTTTTGGCACCACTGCGGAACGTCCAACAGTTTTTCAACCTCGTGTTTTCTACCAAAACTCTGCAACGCAACTCATGCTCCAGTCAGGCGGACCCCTTAACCTTTTCAGACCCGCTATAATTTACGGTTTTAGGCGTTGCAAACGTAATATTTATGATGCATGCTGTACTTAAGTCGACACAGCACTTGTTTCCATTGTCACAGATAATGGGCTGTAGACCATAGGTTTGGCTGCAGTTATATGAACTAATTATGGTCTAGACTGGTAATGCAAACTCACAACAGTCCCAGTCGCATCCGTCTATTCGGCATTCATCCGTCTATCGTCTTCGTCCGTCAGTTTAAAGCGATTCACAGCAATCCGTCATCCTTCAATACTTCTGCACGGAAAACTTTCAGTGTGACAACATAACATCGTGATCTTCCTTTGATTGGAGGTATATTTTGGTTGGAAATACATTTTCACGAGCAAAATAGTTCGGGAAAATAATTTTTAGGTGATAAGAATACATACTGAAATATTTTTACATTTTAAATTCCTGAATTTAGCACTAAATGTAAATATGCACAGATCCGCCGCCTTGCATTATATTTCAAAGTGCGAACACCCGTCTAAGGAATGTCGTCAGGAGAATATTCGACGGATGTACGAATAGAAAAAAAAAATTTCCCTGCGATTGGTCGAATATCCCGTGCCCGCCGGACAGACAGAAGACTGACGGACGCGACGGACTATTGTGAGTCCGGCCCAAGACGGTTTGCGAGTTATTTACCCACAGGTGAGATCATCGGTCATTGAGCTTCGTAGTTTGCAGTACAGATCAAAAATTGCCTATAGGCTGTTGACGGTAAAGTGAGCACTTTTAAAGGTCCTAGTTACTTTTTCCCTCTCAGCCATTTCTTATCCTTTAACCACATTTTTTAAAATAAATATTGCAATTTAAGTAATAAACACAGTGTGTATATTCCACCGCACTCCGATGTTTACGTCTAAGACTAAAATAAAATATACGTATTGACTATTATTCCAAATGAAAGGGGCTTTTAAAGGTGCTCACTTTATGGTGGACGGCCTATACACGTGAGTAATATACACAGGTGTGTACGCTGCGTCTGGACGGGGTGACTTAGGAGAGAGTAGATGAGGGGTCGCTCTGACCAGCTGGCGAACTCTTGACCCCTGACACGCGACGGGCGGTGCCGGAATAGAGGGCCAGTAGAGGTCAAAAGTGCATCCAGATCGGCTCCCCGCTTCACATGCGACCGCTCCAGTGCTATAAACAACCCCCGGGTCCAAATGCAGTCACCGCTGAAACTTTGACGAGTGGCGGGGAAGTGACAGCGAGCTCGCGTCTGTCGCGCGATGAGATGAGGGGTTCCCCGGTACCTCCGTCGCCGTCCAGTCATCCAGTTGTTCCGCGCCGTATGCATAATTGAGCGCGAGTTATTCCTGGGCTTCGACGTCTGGGCCGCAGCAGTTCTGGGCTCACCCCCGTTCCACCACACAACCCCCCCTCCCCCCAACCCACACCTCTTCCCCTTCCAAGCAGGTGTTCGCATTTAGAAAACATCGATCGTGCGGGGGGTGAGACGGGGGCTGGTGTCCAGGGGTGAGTAGGCTAAAGGAATGGCCATCAATATTGTAGTTGGTGCCCGCCCGGAGAATCGATCGGTGCACCTTGTTGATTGAAGCGGATCCACGCGCGGGTTGATCCTTGCTGATTGGCGGACGAGCATAAAAACAACACTGTCCTGTATCACTGAATATTAAACATAGATTATGTCCTAAAAGTCTTTCCCTGATTACAAACTGTGTATATACGCTATATGTAAGATAGAGATGTGAAACTGGTGCCGAAATGTTGGCAAACTAACCGAGTTCTTTTTTTGTTGCAGGTTACAGTAACTTGGATGCAGTGTGGCAGCTATCTTGTTGCAGGAAACCGGACGTGTTCACAAATCATAAAAAATCCCAGTGTGTCCTTCTTCATGAAATCTTGCACAAACTTTTATTGTTTCGTACATACAAAGTCCAAATTGTTCAGGCTTTGTTGACCAATGACGACACACGTCGGTATGATTTTGCAGTCGAAATGTTATCGCGTATTGAGGGCGATAACGGCTATCTCAAACGTGGTGCTTCTTCTGAGGAGGAGACCTATTTTATGAGTGGCGTGGTGAACTGGCATGACCTGCGTGTTTGGGGGGCAGAGCCCCCTGGTGAGGTGTCAGAGTGTACCAGAGGCAGCCCGAGGGTGAACTTTTGGTGCGCGCTTTTGTATGGCAAGATTATCGGGCCGTTATTTTTCGCTGAGGGCACGATCATATCTGCAGTGTATCTGGACATTTTGCAATTGTCTGCTGTTCCTCATGAGGAACCAGACCTTGCACCACCTCGGTGTGGTTTGGAGGTTTGTGCCTATCTTGACGAGACTTTTCCCGGACGATGGATCGGTTCGTGATAGCCCGGTAGTTTGGCCTCCAAGTTCCTGTGATGTTGGCTAATGCATGAGCAGAAATCGACTATCGACTGGACGTACTATGTGCTACCAAGGGTGCTCACGTGATGTGTTGACCTGTTGGAAAAAAAACTACCTGGTTAGTTGCCAACATTTTGGCACCGGTTCCACTTCTCTATCTCACATATAGCGGATGTAAATAAAGTTCGTAATCATAAAAGATGTTTCTGACACCCTGTACTATACAAAGAATCGAAGCTGTAAGCGAGATTCTCCGCGTTTTGGCACTGTCAGTGCGGCACATATTCACTCACAATCAAGGCAACCTTGATGTGAACAGCCCGTGTTCACAACTGCATTGCCGTAATTTCTGTTAGTGACTGCATTCCCATTTACAACCGTTTTTGGAACACGGGACGCACTTTTCATACGGTGCACCGTTCATTACCGGCCAGCTCTCTGCAAATATAAAGTCGAGGTTGAAAGTGTTACATTCAATAGTTCTTTCCTTCGTAAGAGTAATATAGGCCATTCACTGTTACTACTAACTTTTATGAAGCCCTGCTAAAGTTCTACGTCCGGGATATTCCTCCGCCTCATGCAAAGAAAGCTTAACCGAGTCTACATAAATTACGCCAAAGGGATAACGCATCGCATTCTTGCGCAGTGCAATGATATTTTGCGTGAGAACTATTTATTACTAGGCATCACTGTTTTTATTCGTAGGTATTAGTTATAAACGAAATTTTTGTAATTTATGGGTAAACTATAAGTAGAATTTAAATTTAATAAAAAAAGTGTATTTTTGTCAATAAAGATATAAAACGCGAGTGATACATGGCGTAATTAGGAAACAGTGATACATGGCGTAATTAGGAAACAGTGATACATGGCGTAATTAGGAAACAGTGATACATGGCGTAATTAGGAAACAGTGATACATGGCGTAATTAGGAAACAGTGATACATGGCGTAATTAGGAAACAGTGATACATGGCGTAATTAGGAAACAGTGATACATGGCGTAATTAGGAAACAGTGATACATGGCGTAATTAGGAAACAGTGATACATGGCGTAATTAGGAAACAGTGATACATGGCGTAATTAGGAAACAGTGATACATGGCGTAATTAGGAAACAGTGATACATGGCGTAATTAGGAAACAGTGATACATGGCGTAATTAGGAAACAGTCATACATGGCGTAATTAGGAAACAAGCAAACGCGTCACACATAAGGTGATTTTTCGAATGTTTTATTTAAAAAGTGAGAAGAAACCACGAAAAGACTATAAACGGTTCGTCCTGCTCATTTGTGTTGTATACACTTCGAGTGTGGTTCACGTGATATTGCGTTGCAGAGGACTTAATGTCTGCTGACGAGGTGATATTTCTTTGTGGGTGTCTTCAAAGAATGCAGAATGTCGCAAGGTCACTGTAAACTCCATACAAAAATATCAAGTTTATGTTACGTAATATTCGGTCGACAGCAGTCCAAGTGTTAGGAGTTGGTTCCTCGGGCCGACACCAGGTAGCTCTGATATCGCCTGTGTTGCAGTGGCGCCTTTGTGCGGCAAGCTAAAAGTGGAGTGTTGCGGAGAAGTTCGGGTGGGCCTTTAACATCTAGGTCTTGAGAGCCGGGGAGGGTGGAGTGACGTGAGGATGGAGCGGTGCCGGAATGCAAGAGCGGGGGAAAGGGGAGATCCTTGAGTATAACTGACGACCGGCGGCATCGTCCGGAGCGACACCCCCCGGGAATCGAACGTGTCTAGCCTTGGCGAGAGCCGGGCGCTCTAGACGCTGCGCCACCGTGGCCCCTCTGGCAAGATGCAAGTCATATTGTCCACCCAAGCAGTGTAGCGGAGATGTTTGGTAAGTATGGACGTTACCTCAACAGGAAAGACAGGAGTCCATACATAGAGTAGGTAATAGGAACGTGGATCTGGTATTTTATCATATTGATTATTTCAGTTTCAGAACAGCAAATGTCACAGTAACCCATTCGTAATAACGAAATAAAAATATGCTATCGCGAAAAATGCGAAAGAATGTGTGGGTACTACACGCACAAATATTATCTTAAATTCATAAACATAAAGACAATTTAATGGAATTTCATCGTTTTAGAAAATTAAAAAACAAAATGCAGGAAATAGCACTTGTAGGGTGCACGTATCTTTTCAAGTTATTTTTAACTTTCCGTTATTTTGTATCGAACATGTACATCCTACAAAATTCGATAGGTTGGGATTGCTGTGTAGTTCAAGAAAACTGAGGGTTAAAAAATGTAAAATATTACAAAAAAATCTACGAAAATTCCCAAACCGCGCAAATATAAAAATATCAAAAGCGCTCTTCAAGAACTGGAGGGCCGCATACATCTGCCTGCTGCATGTGAATTAGGCAGAGTATAGGTTGTTCACGGCTAAGCGAGCACTTTCGAGGCCCTAATTACTTATTACTGTCAGCCATTCTTTATCCTTCAATCGCATTTCGAAACATTTATTTCCATGCAAGTGATAATCACAGCGTGTATATTCCAGCGTGCTTTGAAGTCAACCTCCAAGGCTGAAATAAAATGCATTTAGAGACACTTATTCCGAATGAGAGGGCTTTCAGAAGTGCTCACTTTACCGTGAATAGCCCATAGTGCAGTTACCTATTTTTTTTCTAACCTACTCTAAAACTAAGTGTTATATGTTAGTCCGCGGTAGGAACGGGATTATTGCGTCTTAGGGCTAACCCCTTACGCTTACAAGGGAAGGAAGAACATGCAAGGAGACGTGCATCGCGGCAAAGAGGGATTGGGGTTCCCATGGCCGAGTTAGGCCATGAAAAACCTCCCTAATGTACTTATAGTTTACTAACTACATCTGGAAGAGAAAAGGAAAAACTGGCACATACACCGTAAAAACCCTTTCGACAGGAAAGAATAAAAAATTGTTACATGCATTATGAGAAAATGCTACAGGAGAAAGATAGGTGGGTAGCATGCTCTTTATTATTGGGAGAGGAGAAACTAGTAGAGAGGGGGTGGGGCATCTTTCTTTGTTTGGCGCTGGTTTGACCAGAGCGATGTGGTACATAACTCTGGTTAATGCAGTTACCTGCTTCATGTGACGCAGGTACATAAGGGCGACTCTCCGTGTTCGCCGTCGCTCGTGCACCGGGAGGCCGTGCAGAGTACATTAGCGCCTCTTCAGTAATCTGCAGCTAGTTCAGTCGGCAACACTCAAGGGTGACATTGATGCTGTTGTTACTGTTGAGCAAGTGCAAACACAAGATATACTGATCTTAAAAACCTTACGTGGAAATACTGAACATAATAAAAGAGTTGTCCGGCATACGTGCATGTTGGCGTTACAACGTAATTTGTAGTGTGAAAGGTAAAAAGGTATTTAGGGCTTCTCGCTACTAAATTTAACGCACGTAATATTAGGGTTAGGTTAACATAAAAATTTCACTGTCAAAAGTAAATAATAGATACGATAAAAGCGGGCATTACGCGAAGGTGTCTGGCAGTCTTTGATTCTTATGAGCCACTAGCTTACCCGGCCACACGTTGCTGTGGTATAAAAGATTTCGGTTCAATTAATTTCTGTGAAATTAATTGAAAGACGTATATGTATATATATATATATAAGAGTATATGTATGTATGTAAAAAACATTGAGAACAACAAACTGAAATGTTCAAACAGACAGCTGTCAACAAAGACGCTTCCTGACGCGAAATCATGGTAAAAATGAGCTTTTTGCATATTTTAGTACCTTTGCAGGTAATACGGATAAAAAATAAAGGTGTACGAACACTCGTGGGAACGAAAGGAAGGTTTATAAAATAACAGAATGAAAATTGGTTGATTTTTTCGGGAGTTATACGCGTCCAAACAAATGGACACAACATATATATACATATTTATATATTACAATCAGATCTCTCTTACAATACCTCATCTCTAGGGAGTTTGTATGTGTGGTTAGGAAGGGAAAACTTGGATCGTTCTGACGCACTAGTATACAGTAAAACATCGTTTACGTTTTACAAACGGTTTCTTTGGAAACCTGTTGCCAACATTTGTTTTCTAATACTACAAGTGAAACATTGCGTGCTTCGAACACATTCGTATAACTACATACATTTAATACGCACGAAGTCTACAGAACTTACCTGTTTAAAAACACAGTAAATGTAAGGATGCCGTTTCCCTTTTGCGTGAATTGTGTTGTAGTGTGTACGAGATCCGCGTATCCTTTATATTCTCTATCTGTATCTACCTTGCTCCAATCTTCATTTTCCAATAACCGCTTTAAATAAAATATTTGCCTTAATTGTATCTCTTTCTTTCTTGAACACTTCACTTTTACACGTTTTCCACTTGAATGCGGATTGATTTTCATATTTAAATTCATTTGACTTAAAAATTATATCCAGCGTCTATTCATTTAAAATCAGATTATCGTACGGGAAATAACCTTACACTAAAGCTGAGATCGATGGACTTTCGCCTGCAGAGTACGTCACGAGCGTTGTCTTGCGAATTGCTCGTACAAATGTCTAAATCGCGTGACTAACCCGTGATATGTAGGTTCGCTCGAGTTTTATTTTTCGACCAGAACGAGGAATAATGAAAATGAATGGGTGCTCATAAAAACGAGCTAACCACCATTGTGTTACAAAAAATACAATAAAAGACATTTGCATTCATGTAGGGAAAAAAATGGCAGTTCATAAAACGAAATACCGTCTGCAGTTCATCACAATACAGAACCTTTATTTTATTGAAGAGTAATACAAAGGGGATAAGTACTGATTCACATATTAATTACCTCAATCATAATCGCAGCCATTGAAAAATGGTTCTTCTGGAGTTGAGAGATTTGGACCGCACTTAACAACTAGGTTTTGAGAGCCGATGAGGGCGAAACGGCAGAAACTCCGCAGATCAATGGCATCATCCGGTACTATTCCCACTTGCGGAAATCTTGGAGTGACGCGACAGGGGATTCCCGGTTCGCCTTGGTGGGAGACGAGCAGTCTAACCGCTCAGCCACCGCGGCCCCTGGTTCCTCTGGAGTTTACTGTAGATTATGTAGATTTGTACCTTGAAGGAAAGTTCTGTAATAGCTATATTAAGTCCTTGAGTTTTACTGGATGTAGTGCTCTTCTGATAGTATAACTTTATTGGTAATTAAATGGCAGAAACTGAAGGCCTACATTACAATTGTTGTTTTCTAAAGCTGACTGAGCCATATTCCTTAATTCATCCGTATGACTACTTAAATAAACACGTATAACCCTCATTATTTTTAATCAAGCTTATTGTAACCTTGATTAACGGGAATTTTGTTTATTTCCAGACACTTGTCTCATTGTCACTTTTTTTAATACTGCTGCTGTGTGAAGAAACATGTCAGTCGCATTTTATGCGTATTGACGGGATTTTTAATTCTTGATATTTCGACCAATTCCACCCACTTATTGGGCGCAAATACATAGAAAACAGCATTTCATTTTGAGTTTACATTGTGAAACATACCTAACTGTAGTCTGAACGTCATCAATAAAAGTTGGCTAACCTGCCAGGGCAACAGCTTTATCCACTGTGTAGGCCTTTCTGCGTAATACCCAGTTATCCCGTTTTTGTAGTTGTACAAACTTTTATTCAAAACGTTCTGTCGCAAATTAATTTTTTTTTAGTTAAAGTGTTGCAATTCCGTTATTTTTTTGTTGCGTGCTGTACTTGTGTTCAACACTTTTCTTGCGTCCAGTGAACAACGTGTTGCACGGTCGATGATATCGGCATTAACCATTCGTGTCGAAGAGATGTAGGAAGTTTCACAAGTCAGGTTGTCCACAAGGAAGACTGCACTCTGATGCCTTGCTGTGTACAGTACAAGTCATAAGTATCATTCATTTGCAACATGCCCACGACGTTTAACGTGGTGACGGGACAGATCTGTTACACAGGGTTTCATGATAGCACACGTGAAGGTGGTTGACCTCCTCGACAATACATGGCACTACATAACTAAATACTTTCATATTTTTTAGTTAACCCGTGTTTGCAAGTACCGACTCGAATTAACTGATTCAACCGCTGTCACATTAAACCTCAATCAGAAGAGTACTAATAATTGGGAGCGACCTATTTATGTAAATATTGTGCTGTCGGCTAGACCAAACAGAGTAACCTTGACAGTTGTTTTTGGCAAAAAGGCAGTGCATATGCAAAATATAAGGAATGCCAATTTTCGTCTTCTACGCATCTACACAACAATGATCTACCTCACACTAATACAACTGTTAAAGTCACGTGGTCTACATTGATGAACGTGTTTGTTTATAACTTAATTTTCAAAACCCAAGCACTTTTATGAGAATAATATACTTTTATAAAAAATAAATTTAATGGCATGGCATTAAAAGTTGGTTAGAGGAAGCAGACAGGCATTTTTCTGAACACTTTCTTACGTAAACAGTGTCCTAACTTCAAATCCCATCTACGTCGTTCGTGATAGTCGTATTGGCAGTAGAGAAGTTCAAGGTTGCGACACGGATAACTGCGAATCTAGAGCGCGTACTCTACCATTTTTTTTCTCTGCGGTTTAATTTTGTAATAGCTCTTCGGAAAAGCGGGTACAGAATTAAAGGCCGTTATGATGTACGTGCCTCGTTGGAAATATCACAGCGCCAAAATAATATGCGTGGTAATTTGTCTTGTTAGAATAGCCTTGCCAAAGAAAGGTGATTACGTCATGGTGAGTTTCCTTTCTTTACTGTTAGGCCTTCGGACTGATCCGTTGTTTAAGAAGGAAGTTTTTAATTGTTGGGTTTAAGTGGCCGGGCCGTAATTTGCTGAGCTTAAGATAATAAGGAATTTTACCTTTTCATTGCGCTTTCTTGCGCTACTTGTCGTTGAGTTGAACTGTAATTTGTGTGAACGACCCGCGATACAGTTTTTACCAAACACAAGATTTTTTTACCGCACGATAAGTTGTTCAGTGGGGGCGCGGTTTTATTATTCTGGTGCTGTGCATTAGCAGGAGTCTTCGTGTTAAGTGAGTCTAGGTTTACGTGACTAACCTCCTTCTTTGAAGCAGACAACAGCAACTTTTTAACACGTCAGGAAATACGACGTTGTATCATTTTCTTAAATCTGGAAGCCATGCGGTTCTTCTTTCGCTAGTGTCTCCTAATTAGCAGGAAAGACTGGCTCTGAAGAGATAATAATAATAATAATAAAGGCGTGTGGGGTGTGCACCCAGGGCAAGGCAACACCCTCCGAATGGCGGTCTTTCCAGATGGGACCCGTAGGTTACCGTCATCCCCGAGCATGACAGAAATGAAACCCTAGAAAGGAGCGGCGCTGGAATGAAAGGGCGGGGGAAACGGGAGTGCCCCGAGAAAGCCCGCCGGCAGGCGGCATAGTCCAGCACATTCCCACATGTGAAAATCCGGGAGTGAACCCGCCGGGGATCGAACCCGGATCGCCGTGGTGGAGGGCGAGCGCCCTGGACACTAAGCCACCGCTGCCCCGGGCTCTGAAGAGAGTACATATATTGGTGTTGGACCACAATCCGAACTTCCGATGGTCCGATCAGGAAATACTGGTGCATATGAAGTTTCACCTTAATTATGCTGTCTTAAAAAACGAGCAGCTCTTCGACGTTCAGGTAATCTTCGATAGCGATTGACTTTGCAGCCGAGACCGCGGAGAAAAATCTCGCTAGCATGTGTTAGCTCCTTGGAGACCTACGACGCACTGATTACATGTATTTATTGGTCCTGGTCGCCGTAGATCTTATTCCCATCTTCTCAAATGCAGGCATAGGTTGATTTCTTCGTTTCGAAAGCTCACCAACTCCCCATGTTGATCGACGACTGTCGCGCAAAACTTGCGTGCTCTCTTTGGAAGGGCCAGAATGTAAATGACGCTATACAGTGCTACGACCAGTATAAAACCTGGAGGGAGCATCGGTGAAAACTCGTGCAGCATATTGCTCGGTTTGCCATTGAGGAATGTGCCACTCGCTAAATTGCAGTTTATTCGTGTCACATTGACTGGCAAAATGTTTATGGACCACGACGATTCGTGTGTTTTGCTAACTTCGTAGGTGTCTGGCTCGAACCTCAGCATCGGCCCGATGGTATCTGGTTTCGTAAAGTCGATATCTTCACTGCAACGTATGACACTCTTCAGAGTAATGGGATTCCCATGTAGCTCGAATTCCATGTCGGGGGACAGCGAATCTTCAATGCACCTTGCAATGTTGTCTATTTCGTAAGAGCCTACGGACAATGTTACTTTGTTGGAGACATTATCACTTCTTACTTGGTTTATCTTACAGTTTTTTTCATCGATGTTTGGTATCGTAATGTAGGTTTTAAAATCGACAAGGCCTAGGCACATTCCCCCTCCAAGTCGAGAGGTGGAACGTGTACAGCACGCAGCTCGGAGCTACGCCCCATCAAGGTAAGCATTATCGACATGACTGATAGTTGACTGATAGTTTCCCTTCGACGTACAGCCATTTTACACATTTACTTGTACGAACGAACCAGGAAACGAGGACACAAATGTCCTCAGTTCCCTGTGTTAGGCATCTACTCCATCTCGTAGTTGTAAGTCAGCTTCGTTCCTCTCAGGTACCGCCACAGTTCAGGTGGAGGACGCAAATTCCCAAAACTGTCATAATAGTCTGCATGTCTGCCTTTGCTTTATGTGAGCCACCCAGTGTGTACCAGGCCCAACTGTCGTGTCCAGATTAATTATGGAACACTCGTTACATCTTGGTTTCTGTGGCAATTCTTCCCTCATAAACACTCCTCTGAAATGTGGAATTTTCAATTTGTGTGCATGCAGTTCCATATCCACGTTAGTGAGTGGTCGGTTTGGTAGAGAATGCATTATTTCCTCTTCCTGCTGCGTCGCTTTGCACACATCCACCTCATATTAGGTATAGCCTTAGGAGAGACCTTGGCCATTTTTACCCATAGCAATAGCTTCCATATTTGTATTGTGTCTTTGGGCCTCGGAAAACTGCTTCCATTCGTTCCATGCTGTGCTGACGGCTCAGACGATACCACTTGTGGCTCCGATTAGGCAGCTGAGGGCCCCAAGTGCAGGCAAAAGCAATGGAAAATATCCACCGGTAGATGTTTCCTTGGTCTTGCATGCCTTTCTTACCTTTGTCACTGCTTTTCGTTTCAGTTATGAATTTATCTTGCTCTCTGTACCTGTTCTAATTTTAATCTATGCCTTTACAATGCTCTTATCAGCCATTCCTATCTTCACCTGGTCCATCACATTGAATATGCCCCACATGGCTATTTTTTCTCAGAGTCCAGTATCTGATGATTTTCTTATCTCGTCGGACGTCTGTGCAAGTATGTCTGTCTGGTGATGGGTTTCAAGATCCTTGTTTAGGGAGTAAGCGATGTTGTGCTGCTTGCACGCCTCGCCCAGTGCATTGGTGCCTATGTCACCACGTGACAGCCTTTTAGCTATCTTCGTTCCCGGTCCGGAGAACATGTATCCGGGAATGTGCAGCTCAAACAGTAGATTGTTGATCAGCGTATAGAAAATCCCGCTTCCAGCTACAGTCTTGCCTATTCGAGACTTCGCGGTGAACTGAGCTGAGAAAAGTATAAATACGCTCCTTTTATACTTTTTTGTTTCAGTTTCATTCTATACTTGAAACAGTATGAAATTAAAGTATGCATCTGCTTTGTCGCTTCTGCAGGGAAGCATTTACAGCTTTGCGCAGCATGCAAAGACACAAAATAACGACCTGCAGAATTAAAAGTTCAAGTATATCATTTCAGTGCAATCTCTACCAGAGGCAGTTTACACAGAGTGATATTTTGAAGAGGCATTGTAGCACTGGTTCTCTGCAACTACAATCAGCACTGCAGTTAGCACCGCATGCGCCGCAGTTAGCACTACAGTTATCACCGCAAGCACCGTATGCGCCACATTTACCACCACACATACCACAGTTAACACTGCAGTTAGCACCACATGCGCCGCAGTTAGCACTACAGTTATCACCACATGCACCACATTTACCACCGCACATACCGCAGTTAGCACCGCATGCACCACACTTAGCACCACATGCGCCGCAGTTGGCACTACAGTTATCACCGCATGCACCACATTTACCACCGCACATGCCGCAGTTAGCACTGCAGTTAGCACCGCAATTGACACCACAGTTAGAACCACAGCTAGCTCCACAGTTAGCACGGCATACATCGCAAGGTAGTTGTGGTAACAAGCATATTACCAAGCAAGATTACTCTACTCATATGCATTATTGCTGAAGATGAAGCTATCTTCCACGAATCACGACATGGAAGCCTATTTCCGAATACAGTGAACTGCATCATTGCAGGACAATCAAACTGTGGCAAGACATGAGTCCTACTGAGCCTGCTGGAAGAAGAGAATGGCCTTCAGTTCGAGAACATGTACCTATATTCGAAATCGCTCCAGCTACCTAAATACCGATGACTGGCATGAGTACTGCAAGCTGTGGATGGTGAGGGTTATTTCCCTTGCAACGATAATGAAGCAGTCGTGCCGCTGAGTAAAATATTGCCAAACTCGATATTTTAATTTAAAATAATTACATTAAAAAATTTACCAAAAAATTAAGTATGATAATTTGCATGACCTCGCCACCATTCGGTACAGGTCGATAGCACTCTTGCCGAGACTAAATTATCTCTGGTGGTTGAAACATGACTTACGAATGTGCTCTAGTGGATGATACTAAAAATAAATGGTCAGTAGATATGGCATAGATGGAAGGGGCCGAGGGAACACAAGTAATTAACCGATTAAATAACCACTTAAGAAATTTACGAGGGTTGGTCGTGGGGGCATCTCTGGAAATGTATGTTTTCAATAATAATTTTTTTTTAAATTTATAAATTTCTTAAATACATTAAAAATACTTTTTTTAATTTTGGACATGTTTAAAGGTTTTATATTGTTTAGGCTTTTTTTAGAATTTTTGGATTCAAGGTCATACAAGGTCAAGGTTGAAGGTTAAGGTCAAGGTCATCAACATCTAACATGACTGACGAGATGGACAATGGTCGACCTGGCGAGGGCCGGTTGTGTCGGGAGCTTAGTCGATCCACCTTTCATCGAACCCTAGACCTCCTATTATAGATCTTTAAATAATTTTTTTTAATAATTGTATATTTAAAAAAAAATAATTTTAGTCTTTATAAATGTTTTGTTATATTATTTTTCTGCAATTTATTGGATTTCTTTGGTTTAAGGTTACCCACGGTCATGGGTATAGGGTCAAGGTAAAGGTCACAGGTGAAGGTCATAGGGCACCTGGATCCAAGATGGTATTCGGGTGACGTCACAACATGGCGACCGGCCAGCGCTTGGCTCCTACTTCTCTGTTCCCTTGTCCAAGACTTATCTAAATCGTTCTACTCACATGAACCTCAAAAAAACATATAAATGTGTAATGAATTTAATACAGTGTGAAAGGAAATGTTATCACAAACATTTATTTTAAAAAATCTTTAAATCCAATGGTATAGGTCTTGAAATTTTTTTTTGTGATTTTCGGCAAAAATTTAAAATGGTGAACTTATTTTTTAAAATAGCGGAAAACCCAACGCGGAATTTTTTGGGACTTTTAGGAGGTTGCTCTGAAGGGTGTCTAGATTATATCCTAAAGTTTTCAGCTTGATTTTTTCAATGTCTGGGTCAAACTATTTTCCCTGTACTGACACAGGTTGACCCGAGGATCCCCTAAAGGTGTCCTCTCGGAGCCAACCAGAGAGGCGGGCCCTTTAAGCCCCGCCTACACCGTATGTGATCCTTCCCGTGGTCACACATTTATTTTACAAGTAAATACTACATAGTCTCCTCTGAGGTATGGCTCTTAAGATCTAATTAACACTGCTGACAATACCATACCTTTATAAAAGAAACAAAACTAATTTTGTTAATCAAACAAAATACATGTTTGAACAAACAAAACCTTAGTGTCGTGGTAAAACAAATTAGACTTTTAACAAAACATTTTGTTGAATCAAATATGTATATTTCAATGGCTTCTCATTTGACTGCCTTCGTTCGAAAAAACAGCTCGAGAGTTTGTTTGCTTTTTTGGCACAGTAAGAATGGCAACAGTTCTTGTTGGCGCAATAAGGATGGCAACAGTTATTGTTGGCACAATAAGAATGGCAACAGTTCTTGTTGGCGCAATAAGGATGGCAACAGTTCTTGTTGGCGCAATAAGGATGGTAACAGTTCTTGTTGGCGCAATAAGGATGGCAACAGTTCTTGTTGGCACAATAAGGATGGCAACAGTTCTTGTTGGCGCAATAAGGATGGTAACAGTTCTTGTTGGCGCAATAAGGACGGCAACAGTTCTTGTTGGCACAATAATGATGGCAACAGTTCTTGTTGGTGCATTTATTTATGCCTAAAAACGGTATAAACATAAACTTTTCTTTTGACTGAAATGGGCCATTTCTGTGGTGGAAATGTGTGTCCATTGAATATTATAAATTACGGGCAACTTGTTTTAATATATATTTATAGTTATGTTTATAATCAGTGGCCATAGGACAATACGTCATATCCGTTCGAGAACCGTCGATAACATCCTGACCGAGGGTCATGTGACACTCGAGACCAGCATAATTGCACAATAATTATTTTCTGTTTTAAGATATGGCAGTTTCAAAAGCAGTTTTTAACTATATTCGAAGGCTCCAAACTAATATTTACAGTACGCGTGGCAACTTTAAATTACCGTTCATTCCTCGTCTGGGGTATGTTGTCTTTTCCTAGGTAGACATGCTGGGGGCACGTGTGATAGTTTCGTATAGGAAACCAGGATTCCAAACACCCTGCGACGCAGTGCAAGCTCCAGGCTGGCGGGGGCCTTAAGTTGTTACGTTGTCAGTATCACGACTGTTGGTGATCCGAGCATGGTGTGCGCGAGTGCGAAGAGATTTGGGCGACTCTTTAACAGAGAGGTCTTGGGAGCCGACGAGGGTGAAGCGAGGTGAGGATGGAGCAGCGCCGGAATGCAAGGGGCGCCGGGGGGGAACGGGAGATCCCCGAGAAATCTCGCGGACCAGTGGCATCGTCCGACACGATTCCCACGTACGAAAGTCCGGAAGCGGCCCCGCCGGGAATCGAACCCGGTCCACCTAGGTGGGCGGCAGGTCGTCTACCCACTGCACCACCGTGGCCCCCCGGGAACGGAGTGAGCTACAGTACACCGGCACTGCCACGTGTTGGTTTACCTGGCTCCTGTAGCAGGGCGTCGTCCCCCTTGAGAAGGCCTCATTAAGCGAGTTAAGAATCAGACTGCACCATGTGACCGCACACAATCGCACTTGGTAATCAAGTTTGAGGTCCCCGAGGACCGCGGCAGACCCACACTCGCGTCACAAGTGCAAGGGACTGTATTGACACCTGCTCCCTTCCAGGCGGCACCAAATAACACTCTACTAGTTCGTGGTTCGCTGAGCATACAGGTTTTGTTGAATCAAGCAAAGTTGGTTTTGCGCTACCAAATTGATAGTTTGCATTGAGGCAGTGAAATATTTTGTTCTTGTAACCAATTTATTTTGTGGTTCTTATTTGGTTAGCGCAAAGAAATATATATATTTATTTTTTTACTCTACGTACATTAAACAGTTTAGTTTCGGGCAATACAAAAACAATTGGATACCACAGGGTTAATACCTGATAAGCTACATTTTGCTAATTTTGCAGGAGAGCGATTTTGAGTTCGGGCGTATTAGGTTCTTCCCCCTGTATACTGATGTTTCAAATGGCTGTATTTTTAGAATGATAACGTTCATCACCATGACTGCAACGCACGTAGAAAACACCGTATCGAAGCAAACAAAAGGCATAAAAACCCGGAAAATCGGAAAAAAATGGCCTTGTCAGATTTTTTTTTCCCCAGTGGTCTTCAAGGGGGAGCTCCGCTGAGATTCCAACCTGTGTCATATGCAACTGAGCACTGTGCTATAGCAACCGCAGTCAAAGTGACTACAGGCAGTGTCGGGATGTTTTAAAACACGTACACTTCAAATACTGTACAGCATGCGCAAATAAATACAGGATGATTCTAAAATCATGGGACACACATTAAGGGGAGGTAGAGCTCACTAAAACAAACAATTATTGTATAGGAATATATGGGCGGAAGTGACGCGTTGAGCCACAAACACAAAAACATAACACATTAACGGAAAACATAAAATGTTCATTAGCAGCATACTTAACGAGTTATTCCGTACAGAAAATGTTAAAACCGTTGCTGGAAATGCATCCACCAACAGTCACGCATGCTTGGCGACCTCTACATATGGCGTGATTGGCTGACAATGGTGGCGTGCGTGAAATACCCGGCGTATTTGAATCTGTTCGCCAATCACTCCACCGACGCTACCAAGCTTGCATTACTGCCGGGGGTAGCAATTTTGAGCAATTATTATAAACATTGCTGTAAAAAGGCATTTAGCGGCGACGTTGTAAATAAACAATGTGTTGCATTTCATGTGTTATTTTTGTGTTAGTGCCTCAACGCGTCACTCCCGCCCATATATTCCTATACAATAATTGTTTGTTTTAGTGAGTTCTACCACCCCTCAATGTTTGTCCCATGATTTTAGAATCATCCTGTATATTTTTGGCAGCATAAACACTAGTATTTGTTTGGCATTTCTCACAGTGTGATGCTTCGCCCAATACACGCACGTGCGAAATATTTAGTGTAATGTTGTTTGTAATTTAACGGTGTCTGAGTGTAGCTGCATTCGTTTCACGGTTAAACAGTAAGCTTAGAAAAACATTTACTTGCAGTACTAGACAATTTTCACTTATATAATACACCGAGAAATTATTTTACAGGTAGCAAAGTTAAATATTTGAAACATTAGGCTCTATTATAAACCATGATATTTTAAACGTGATTTTGAGACTCTAGACAGTATGGAATGTTAAAATTATGTTTACACCCATAATATAAAGAATTATAGGGAAGTTATATACTACTTATTGCTACTTTATATTTTATATTACATTTGTGTTTTACCGAAGTGTGAACGTGCCGTAATATAATGTCGAAAGTTCGTAGCTTGGAATTAATTATTTATCTTGTATATCAAATGTGGAAAACTTATTGCTTCCTTTACTTTGAGTTTACAGAACCTAAATCACCATCAGCTATCAATCTTCTAATCTTAAAAAAAATTCGCACCAAATACATTATGCTCATGAGCTATAAACATTTTTCTCTGCTAAAAAACCAGAAATATAATTTTCATTATTTGGTGGGATACGAAATTGGCCCTTGTGGCTCGCAGTAGATTCAACGTTTTTGGACGAGAGATGAAAGCCGTTTTACATTTTATTATCATTTGATCATAACTGTTCGACCTACAACTTAATTTCAGCGCCGTAGGCCTATGTTTGCGTGCATATACGAACGCATGAAATATCGTGAAATAACCAAGTCTAAGTGAATTGTAAAAATCTTAAACTGAAGTCAAAACATAAAAATTTTGAAGGTAAGTGTTGCCTCTAGACTTGCATGTTATAAACAGCGTAACCTAACCACACTCGTGTGCGCACACAATCACACACACACACACATATATATATATATATATATATATATATACAGGACGAGTATAAAAGAAATCCCCAACTTTGAAGGTCTATAATATCAAAACCAAATAACCTACAACCTCGGTTGACCAATCAAATGAACCGTGTAACCGTGAACTTTGTTTACCATACATTCACAAATGTTCAATGTGACCACCACGAGCGGCCCTAGCGACATCTACGCGATAGTCAAACTCGTTCCACACTCTTGTCAGCATGTCCGGTGTTACGGTTTGGATGGCGTTCGTAATTCTCGTTTTAAGGTCGTCAATGTTACGAACGCCATCCGAACCGTAACACCGGACATGCTGACAAGAGCGTGGAACGAGTTTAATTATCGCGTAGATGTCGTTCGGGCCGCTCGTGGTGGTCACATTGAACATTTGTGAATGTATGGTAAACAAACTTTACAGTTCCACGGTTCATTTTATTGGTCAACCAAGGTTGTAGGTTATTTGGTTTTGATATTATAGGCCTTCAAAGTTGGGGTATTCTTTTATACTCATTTTGTATATAAATGGAAATCATCTAAGCTCACGAAGTTAAAAACTAATGAAAAATAAGTATTCGTATATAAACTTCTTACATATTTTCTTTCTCATAATAGATTAATATGTATGGCACCCTGTTAAATTTTTAAACTTTCAGGGAAGTATTTTATATGGTGTATTATTTCCGACTGATTCAACTATTGAAGTTCATAACACATGGAGTGTTAACGCCCGTATTTCTTATAACTCGTCGTTCTTCTCCCTGGCTTTTTCTAAGACGATAATAAAATTTTATACTTCCAGGACTCCATCCTGCCTCTCCTTTTTATTTCCCTTCGCCCCCAACAAACTTCCATTTTCCATTCGACTCGTTTCGCGGCCGGAAGAGGAACATCGCAAACTTCGTTCCCCCTCCCCGGCTTCCCCGCTCCGACAAATGGCAGAGAAAAGCTGCTCGGAACCGAATTAAAACAAAAAAAAAAAAAGGCCGGTCGGACATAATTTAGTTCTGCTCCGTTCTTTCCTTTATCCGCGTAACGAATTTGCTTGTTCCGGTCGCCGTCGCAAGGAACGTGACGCCGCCTTACTTGCGTCTCGGCGTGGTTTGTACCATCCGGTGGGCCCGTCACTTCCGGCATTGCTGAAGCCCTAGCGAAGTCGTGCTTCAAGGATTTCCCTCCGCTTCACGCAGACAAACCTTAACCAAGTCTAGAAAATCACGCCGAAGGGACAATGCACCGTATTTGTGCGCAATCAATGTAACCATATTTCGCATAACAACTATTTCTTACTAAGCATTACAAACACTCCCCGTTGTTATTCATATTATTTATAAACTAAACGTTATTATTTATAGTTAAATATACAAGTAAACGTTCAGTTTAATCGAGAATAAGATATTTTTATGCTAACACAACAATAAAACGTTTGTGGTCCGTGATATATTTAGGAAACAACCAAGTCACGCATGGATGATTTTTCAAAGGTTTTATTAAAAAATTGTGAAAAAACAGTTTGCTGAAGTTCTACTTTTAGGCTACTCATAATGTATCCCTCCGCCACGCAGAAATAAAACGTAAACAAGAACGGAAGACAGTGTCAAAGTGAAACCAACATCCTTATTTGCGGAACCGACATTCAAAAATAACTATTTTTTTACATAAGTGTAAAATGTGTTTCCAACATTTGCATTCCTGAAAACCTATGCATGCGTTGGAAACGTTTACTTTACAGATTAGGTAACAAACTATTAAAAAATTGATTCCGTTTTAGAAGTTATGGTTTCTCTCTATCTTAATCGTTACTCTTAAACATAGTGCATGGCATTTTTTACTTTTCTATGCTGGTCATGTAGATGAGTATCAAGGGCTTTGATGTCTTACTCTGTATCTCATTATAGAATTTAGGTTAGGTAATCATTTTCATTGCTATGAACAGTACGATATACATAGAGGATGGCGTTTATAGGTTTTTCAATGTTGTCATCATGGGGTCATCATGTATGGGCGTTTCTATGATTTTATAAGCTTTAGGATGTTCACGGTGAAGTGAGCACTTTTGAGGCCCTGGTTACTTCTTCCGTTAAGCCATGGTTAACCCACCAAATTTTAAATAACAGACATAGGGCAAATACGTCACGGTTATTTTTCAAATGGCAAGTTATACATTTGGTTTGTTAAGCAAATTTCGCATTGCATATAAATATTTTCAACTTTGGATTAAAAACGTAGCTTTCAGAGTACAGATAAATAGTGATAAATAATGATTACCTAAACTGAATTATTTTTGTAACGCCGCAGGTAAGCTCGATAAAATTTTATATGTCACTGTTAAATGTGTAGAAGGTACCTTTATTACTTACATAAATAACACCTTACATTTCGTTTGATAAATAAATAAATAAAATTTTTTCCATGAAATGTTATATCATAACACCGGACAAATATACACTATTAAATAGATTGCAGATGCTCGAACATATAATAAAAGCACAATCATCGCATTTATTAAATACCAAAGTTAATAAGACAATTAAATAGTACTCGCGAACGTTTTACTGAATTAAAATACTGAAATAGGGTCTTCGAAATAGTAAGGTACCATATTCCTACACAATTTTGTAATTCTTGTAATAGTATCTGTTGTAAAGGTACAGTGTTCCACTTAAAATGTCACAGGAAAAATTTTTCGCGACAAGTCTTAAAAGAATTGTTTGTAAAATGTTCAAACTTTTTTTGCGAAAACTTGTGTGACGTAATCCCATTGAGGCCCAATGTTAACACTTATGCACACAACTCCCAGGGAGTTTATTATTTGCCAGCACTGTACACCGCCAGGCTCAACTTTCTACGATCTTCCCTGTGAGTTTACTGTTCTTACACAGAGTCCGTGCCTTAGACTAAAGAATGGCCCGGGTTATTATAGCCGAGCACATCCAACACAGCCACTTGGTAGTTATGAAATAAACTAGAGTTGAACGGGACTAAGTAAAACCTGCATTGAAGAATGTATCATTTGCAACAGTTTTAACCATAAATTAACCTTTTTCAGGCGCGGCGGTCTGTACATCAGAGGCTGCACAGGAATTGAAGTGAGGAAGGAGATTTCACGAACTACACTATACACATAAGAAAACAACGCCCTCAAAGGAAAGTCGCTTACTTGCGGGCGGCATCGTTCTTTGTTGAGACTGTACCCCTAAGGCTCAAAAATAGTTGCTCCCGTTGGCATCAAAGACAACCCCGTTGTTATTGGTTCTGATATGCAGCAATTGCATTTTTCTGATATTTGCACAATTGTAAACACGTATGTTCGTTGTAAGGCCTGATATAATATTTTTATCTGTGCTTGAAAGAGTTCATGTGAATCTGAAAGAATTGCTTAGGAAAATTTCAGGGTTAGTTGTGTGTTGCTTAAGTTTCCCGCTTAGCTGGCGCTTGAACTCCGTTACACAAGTGTTACAAACCCGCGTTCTTTATCTGCGAAACTATTGGAAGTACGTCCAATGTGCTGAACACACACACTTCAGACGATGGCTGTAACGCCACGCACATCAGAAACGCCATTTTTTAGTACTCCAAAATGGCTAAAATCGGCTTTTGCCAAAGCATACATATCAGATACATACGAAACTTCGTCAAGGGTTCTTCACGGAACTTTCCACCAATGAAGTAGCAAGGTCACCGCTGAAAGTCCCACAGGTGCACGCAGTGTGGCGACAACACTGCACGTCAGTTCAGAGCCTTGCGCTTAGTGGCGATGGCGCACTTGATGCGCGTGGCAGTGTCACCCTTACCGCGCTCACGCTTATTGGCCTCGGATGCGGAAAACAGCTGCAGGTAGGCGGGGACCTTAAGAGTGAGTAGTCCGGGCATGTTTTCTGTACATTCCTTGTTTGCGAGTTTACGTGTAGCTCAGAAAGTTGATGTCCTGGGAATGCCAGTTTTAGCCAGAAAAAATTAAATAAAAAAACAATTATCTAAGCTTATGTGGTTTTGTTTTTTATAATATTAAGTTGGTTCTAAGAGAGAAAAAAATTGTGAAAATGGTTTAAAAAAATCGCCTATTTAGAGCCGGCGTGTGCAGTTTCCTTATCCGGTAAAAGAAAGACAAAATTACACAGTCATAGTTTAATCTATGGGTTTTCCACGTGTGTAATAAAATCCTACTCTTACATGCGCGTAGGGGCGACAGGGCGCGGGTCGCGCGTGTCATTGTCGCCCGTATCGCTGCGCTTCCAAAGCGAGAGAAAAACCTCGGGAACATGTACTCTTAAGTCACCCCTGATTTGGGAAAGGTGCGAATGTGACAGCGGAGTATGGTGAACTGTTGCAAGGTAGCTGTGTTTTGATGTGTGCTATATCTAATCGTTTTCTAGTTCACACATCGGCCACTTAAACGTAGTAGAGCGGTTTACGTCACAGCACGTGTGTAATAGGTGCCCCTTGCCGCTCTATCGTGAGTGGCCGCAGTACACTCTGTATCTCCCGGCTCCACTCTGGTCACTGGTTCCCGCTGCTCGCGCCGAGGGCGTGCAGCGCTGAGCAAGCACCAGCTTACCTTGCAACACTTCACCGCACGCCACTGAGATGTGAACGGGGGTTGCCGTACGGTAGTATAAGTGAGCTAACTACTGTGCGTGTTGCAGCATCAAGGCGCTGCCTGCACTGGGATTCGACAACCTCAACTCCATGGAGACGTTAAACCTGCAGAACAACAAGCTGACGCACATCCCCGAGGAGGTGATGGAGCCCATCGTCGACACGCTCCGAGTCATCGACATCATGGGTAACTAACTCTCTTCGCTCACTCTCTCCGCTCTTTCACTTTCATGCTCAATAAATAAATTTGCACCCAGGGCGAGGCGACACCTTCGTAAGGACCGGCTCTCAATCTGGGACCCGTGGGTGCCCGTCATCCTCGGGCATGACATGAAACGAGACTCTAGGATGGAGCGGCGCTGGAATACAAGTTTGGGGAGCACCCCGAGAAAACCCGCCGGAAAGCGGCATCGCCCAGCACGATTCCCACATGCAATAATCCGGGCGTGACCAAGACGGGGATCGAACCCGGATCGCCGTGGTGGGAGGCGAGTGCCCTGGTCACCACGCCGCCGCTGTTGTCGAGTGGAGGGGAGAGGTTTGCGTGGCTCTTAACAACGAAGTGAGTATGGAGCAGCGCTGGAATGAAAGGGCGGGGGAAATTGGGAGAACCCCGAGAAAACCCACGACCAGAGGCATCATCCGGCACGATTCCCAAATTGCGAAAATTACAGTTAATGTCAAATCGTCCGCGTGTGGTCTCGGTAGAGCTGCCCTTGAGAAATTTACAAATACGCACACGCATTGCCATAAAAATAACCACATCCAGAAGTAGATATCAAAACGTAAGGAAACGTGACACATACGATGGAAACTACGATACAAATAACAGACATCAACATCAAGACACGAGTGTTGTTTATTCAGGCAAAATTTCACGGAGAATAGTATCTTCAGTGCATAATTGTGCTGCCCTTAACACGGATATGTGAAGGGAAATGGTCTGGCATATAGTCATACAAAGTCTTATCCTGTGGAATATAGTCCCATGGTTGTTTAAACTGCAGTTACGGGCGATGTGGGCCCATTCACGTCTGGAGGTGCAGTCCCAACTGGACTCAAGTGGTTGATTCTAAAATCATGGGACAAACATTGAGGGGTGGTAGAGCTCACTAAAACAAACAATTAATGTATAGGAATATATGGGGGGAAGTGACGCGTTGAGGTACAAACGCAAAAACATAATACATTAACGGAAACATAAAATGTTCATTAGCAGCATACTTAACGAGTGATTCCGTACAGAAAATATAAAAACAGTTGCTGGAAATGCATCCCCCAACAGTCACGCATGCTTGGCGACCTCTATATATGGCGTGATTGGCTGACAATGGTGGCGTGCGTGAAATACCCGGCGTATTTGAATCTGTTCGCCAATCACTCCACCGACGCTACCAAGCTTGCATTACTGTCGGTGGTAGCAATTTTGAGCAATTATTATAAACATTGCTGTAAAAAGGCATTTAGCGGCGACGTTGTAAATAAACACTGTGTTGCATTTCATGTGTTATTTTTGTGTTTGTGCCTCAACGCGTAACTCCCGCCCATATATTCCTATACAATAATTGTTTGTTTTAGTGAGCTCTACCACTCCTCAATGTTTGTCCCGTGATTTTAGAATGACCCTGTACGTGGACTGGCACTATTCTGCTCAAATGTTACGCATTAGATCTGCACCGTGAGGTCAGAGGATCTGTTGAACGCACCGCTGTGCCGACCCGCGTTCACCTTCTCGCAACCGCTGAGCACAGACAGTCACAGAAGATTTTTCCTCCCCCCCCTCCTCCCCCACCACTGCACCAGTTCTAGGCGCGTGTCGCCTGGGACTACATTACTCAGTCAACTAGGAGTTGAGTCAATTCCGGACTTTGTGGCACCTAAACAGGAATTAAGTCAACCAGGAACTTACCCCAACTCCGGATTTAAGGTCCCCTCATTTTCAACAGAAAATCATACCGGAAATACGTCAACTGGAGTTGAACTCAGATTAAATTTAGGAAGTATCGTGTCTACTTCAGCAGAGGGTTTCGAAACTTAATTAAGGCGTGAATTCAAAGCAATCTAGTGATATTGATGTTTTTCTTTAATGCATTCTTAGTTTTCTGCATTCTATCTCATTCTTTCACATAATAGTTGATTCTCATAATTGGAATAAAAGCAATAAACGCTAAATCTAAGTACTAATGGTATTTTTGTTTTTATATGGAAATACATAGATAGGGTGGCAAGGAATTACGAAATTCTCTATCTACAACCCCCTTTTTTTTCATCGGCTCTCTTATTCTTGTTATTATTGTGTAAGTTTCTAGCGCTAATTAATTCAACGTTTTTGATATCAATGTGTTGCACTTGTTACGGTTATAGTGGCCGTAATATCTGAGACCACGAAATTGAAAACTATAAAGTCATCCGAATAAATGTAGTGATCTCGCAGAAACACGTAAATTGTACATGCTACTGCGCTCTGCTGGCTGGAAACCGAATTACCAACCGAATTGCAAAACGAAGGATACAAACTTAGATTAACTTAATGAACCATCACGATTTAATTCAGCACAAGGTGTGAACAATGAGTTAAAGTGAGTTAAAGATCACGCTCCTTAGAAAATAGCTCAGAAGTGTGACTTGGCATCTAATGCTGGATTCTATGAGCTAATATTGACATAAAGAATCCATTAAGGATTTGCTGACTAAATTTCGGTACACTTTTCGTGTCTGAAAATAGGTTGTTGCAAATCCGGAGTTGACTGAATTCCGGTTGACTCTATTACAGAACTATTAACGTTTAAAAAAGAAGGTACCATAAAATCCTGATTTGAATCAAATCCGGGTTGTCTTAATTCCGGCCGGGGTACCACAAAACCCGGAGTTGAGTCAATTCTGGGTTGACTTAATTCCGCATCCCAATTAATAAGAGGCAGTACTTAAATGGATAAGTAATATAGTCAACTAAAGTTGAAATGCATAGCAATGCGAGAATTCCACCGTTGGGTCAATTACGGGCCGACTTAATTCCGGGTCAAATTTTGTATATGAAAGTGGGTTGTTGAAAATGCGGAGTTCAGTCAACTCTGGTTGGCTCAATTCCGGTTCGATTTTCTGCTAGAAAAGGGGTGCCTTAAAATTCGGAGTAAGGTCAATTCCAGGTTGACTTAATTCCTGTCTTGGTGTTACAAAACTCGGAATTGACTCAATTCCGAGTTGATATCGTTCTGCGTGCCCGCGTCACTCAGCAACGCAGTTCGGACTTGTGTGCTGCA
The DNA here is from genome assembly GCA_002778355.1 of Clitarchus hookeri. Lineage (NCBI taxonomy): Eukaryota > Metazoa > Arthropoda > Insecta > Phasmatodea > Phasmatidae > Clitarchus > Clitarchus hookeri. The sequence goes on along the minus strand of NQII01003163.1, from coordinate 238,912 downwards.
ACTCTCCAGAACAGTCGAGTATGCTCGCCATCCATGGCCGCGATAAACCTGGATTCGTCACTGAGGACTGCCCATCGCCGTCCTTCAGTCGTCACTGGTGCCCGATCACGACGTACCTGCAAGCGAAGTAGCCGTTACCAGAACGTTCATTGAAGGTGACCCAGTGGGCGTCACGAGTACAAGTCTTCTGCCTGTGACCTTGCTACTGCGCCGGCGGAAGCATGGATCACTGCACACTCCATTTGTGCGCACTCACTTCTATTACATTTAGCCTGAGAAATACTTCTTACTAGGCAATACCAACACAGCTAATTTCTATTATTATTCATTTTATTTATAACCGAGATAATATAATTTACTGACACATTGTAAATGAAATTTCAGTTCAACCATAAATATGATATTTTATGTTAACAGAAGTATAAAACCTCTGTTAATACATGGCACATTAAATCAAGCAAACACGTCAAACATGGGGTGGTTTTTCAAAAGTGTGGATTTCAAATTTGTGAATTTACCAACGATAGACTATAGTGATACCGCTGTATGTCTCTGTGTGGTGGAAAGAGACACTATTGGTTGCGTTTAGGCTTGCCGGTGATTAAACGTTACTTTCGTATGATGATATTTGTGGCTTGGCCAGAGCTATCCCGGCGTGTGTGCGTTCCCTCTGTTCCTGACTATCGCACAGTTAGTTCGCAACAGTCCCAATGGCAAGCACTCTGACAGAACGACCACTCCGCCTCTTGTACACTGGAGAGCAAAATAAACTGGTATAGGCGTGCGTATGCAAATAACAGAGGTATGGAGCCAATCAGAGTAACGCGATGCGGTCGGCAGCTAGATCGGTTACTGCTGCTACAATGGCAGGTTATCAAGATTAAAGTGAGTTTGAACGTGGTGTTATAGTCGGCGCACGAGAGATGGGACATAGCATCTTCAAGGTAGCGATAAAATTTGGATTTTCGCGTACGGCCATTTCACGAGTGTACAGTGAATATCGGGAATCCGGTAAAACATCACATCTTCGACATCGCTGCGGCCGGAAAAATATCGTGAACCAACGGGACAAACGACGACTAACGAGAATCATTAAACGTGACAGACGTGCGACCCTTTCTCAAATTGGCGCAGATTTAAATGCCTCCTGCATACATTCAGACAAATCAGCTCAGGTACGGTGCAGTAGAACGCCGTGAAGACGCACGTCGCGGGGGCCCTACACGATATTAGACACGTATGCCAGTTTTTTTGGCTCTTCGGTTTATTATAACGATGTGCCCCTTCTCAAACACTGTAAGTTGTTCATGCCTTTGTGGGAAACATCGCTGAGGCATGCTAGCTACTCACGCTCACTTCACACTCGCGCTGACTTAACTGACCACTCTCGCATCCATTCTCGTTACCGGGGTCGTAGCGGAATTATCAGCCCCTGGCGTTAATTAAACGCGGCCAACCGAAGTTAAGCTCAAACCACTTGCAGTATTTCCCGTGGTAGTGATGAACACAAATGTTCGCCTCTCGTAAATAATTCGCACTGTGTACGGCTATTTTTATGGCAATGATTATTTACGTGTACTACTTAATCGCCATTCTTACGCCAAACAACTATTCCTATGCCTGCCACTGTACCTAATCACAATGGCAATGAGCCCTGAGATGAACAATGTTCCTCCTTGCCTTTGTCGCAAGTTGAAACACACGTGTTCCTGATAGAAGGCGAAAAGTTAAACAACCGAAATTGAAATGAAAACTTACATATTAAAAATAAAGGAAAAATAAATGTCACCCAAGAAAGTTTTTCAATCGAATAGATTAAATAATTTTTAATGATAATGCCTTACTTGCTAATAAACGCTAAGGAAGCAGTTCTAGTTGAGTTTTAAAAGAATACAGGGTGGTTTGGGAACTGGTCGAAATGCACACTGTTCGCGTTCAACTCTCTTTGCTGCCGACTGCGCAGGACCGATTACTATTGGAACAGAAATCCACATTTTCGTGTTCTCTGAGAAAGTTNTCTCTTTGCTGCCGACTGCGCAGGACCGATTACTATTGGAACAGAAATCCACATTTTCGTGTTCTCTGAGAAAGTTTCTACACAGAAGTAAGGGTGGTGGTACTTAGTTAAGCAGGGGCTCCCGTATGTAAATCCAGTTTAAATTGTGTAGCAAGTCTGAATATTACATAAAATAATATGTAATGGAGATGTAACTACAAAGGANGAAATCCAGTTTAAATTGTGTAGCAAGTCTGAATATTACATAAAATAATATGTAATGGAGATGTAACTACAAAGGAACGTCATTTGCAGTACCCAGACGAGACAATATAATACTGTAAGAATCCTTCAGATCCCTATAGTCTGTGGTACAACGAGCAGCATTGAGAAAATGAAGAATATTTTCTAGCCGTTGAGTGAACAACTTATCACATTCCATTATTGTGATTTGGAAAGGATCTCGCAGACCCCAAATTAATTTATCCTGGATTATAATCCGTGATTCCCCTCTAAGTTCAAATTTTTCATATTTCTGGTCTTTACAAGACTGTGGTTCCTAAGTCCGCTTTTCTGATGACACTTTTTTCCGTTGTTAAAGAAAAATATTGCTGGTCCTTCACAAATTTTCTACAGTGGCCATATATATTTTGTATGCTCTTTTTGTGTCAGGCACTGATAAAATTAAAGTATCTTGAGGTTTCCTATACATATTGAAATGCTGCTGGGTATTTTATAATTTGCCTGAGTCTATGTTTGTTGGTACAGGAGCCAGGAACGAGCGAGAGACAGAGGTTTGTTGTTGAGAAGTTTTGTCGTCGCTTAATGATGAGGTGAGGAATACAAGGCAGGGGGGAAACGCAGAACCTCGAGAAAACCCAACGGCAACGAGCCCCACGTTCCCCACATACGAAAATTCGCGTGACCCCGCCGGGAATCGAACCCGGTGATGAGTACGTAAATAACTTATGCTTCATCAGTGTTCGTGAGCAGTAAAGAAGCAGTCATTATTAACCAGCAAATATTACCACTCGTCAGGGAATCGATAGTTTCGGAACTCAAGGCAGTAAATTATATTCAAGGGAAACAAAGGTTGTTAAGGGTAAATTCGAATATTAGAATTTAGTTTCGCTAANCAAGGCAGTAAATTATATTCAAGGGAAACAAAGGTTGTTAAGGGTAAATTCGAATATTAGAATTTAGTTTCGCTAAATACTTAAAGCTAATTTTCATACACCATTTAGTTTGAATCCTGCATAATTTCCTGATAATATACTTTCATTAAAGTACCAACTCGATTTGATTTTATTTCACAGAATTTCCGTAAGTATTATTTTTAATACAACACTGTAATCGCCTGGACGTTTGTAGATATGTTTAACGAGAATACATCTTAAATTACGCGCCAATGACTCATTTCACTGGCATTACACAGCCTCCTGAGCCCCTGAGATCTCAGTCATCTTCTAGCCTCGCTCAGGGCGCTACCCAGCTGCTCGCTACGACAGCCGGTAGTGGACCGCCTTCAGTGCTCGTCAGCAGTATCGGAAACATAGCTGACGTCGCTGAAGTTACTGGTCAGTGAAATCAGTGAGTAACGAAAGGCAGCCTCAGAGTACTTAACCACCCCCTCCTTCTTCCCGATAACTTGGGGCGCTGAGTGTTGTTCTTATTTTCTACTCCGGTTTAACCTGCACTTTGGACACGTGGGAAGTATTGGAACACACCAACTTGCGACACTCATCTACACTGTACACAAGTGACACTCATCTACACTGTACACAAGTGATACTCATCTACACTGTGCACAAGTGACAGTGCCACAGTTCCTCGGATGTTAGTGTCTCTCTCACAAGCTTTTACAGTTTGTCGTTTTAAAATGTTGTTCTCTGTTTTCCAGGTGGACTCTATACGTCACTCTTAAATGGCGTCTCCCCCCCCCTCCGATATTAAGGTGTGGTGTATTGTGGATATTCACGATAAACTTTAGATCTACGTTGTTCTTCATGACATTCATTAGAGTAATGATTTCAATTGTGATATTGTGTTTGGAGCAAGTTATTCCAATATGAGTAAGAGCCTTTTTTATTGAATACTTGTTTTAGTCGGCAAATCTTTTATATCAATACAAAGGCTAAATCATTAGCATATACAAACATAAAGTATACTATGTACAAATGAAACAGTACAGAGGACATTACTCTTATTCATATGCTTTTACATGTACTTCCATTGAGCGATGTTCAGATTTTCATCCCCATTAGCACATTTTTTATTAAAATGCCCCTATGTATTTGCAAATAATGATTCCTGATTATTTATTTTATATTATTTAAAACACATGCAAATGTTAACTCTTAAATCACGCCACTTGCTCTGTCCCTAATGACCTCGTTGATTATATGGAAGCACCTACCAACATCAAAGTTTGAACTTTATAGTATTAGATTGCATGTGAGCCAGTCAGTTGTGTGACGTGCCAGTGTATGTCTGCTGATGTGCAGACTACATGTGAGTCAGTCAGTTGTGTGACATGTCTAATGGGAGGGTTGTTGTGCAGACAACCCGCTGGTGTGCGACTGCGAGCTGCGCTGGTACACGGAGTGGCTCAAGAACCTGCACGACAAGGACGACGAGATCATGCAGAAGAAGCGCACGTTGTGCACGATGGCGCACGAGCACCGCGAGTACAGCCTGCAGAAGATGCCGCTCGCCTCCATGAACTGCGTCGGCAAGAACCTCGAGCACATCTCGGGCCACGCGCCCTCCGGACACCTCGTGTGNGGCGGGGGTCGCCGTGCGGGGGCTCTACTGACCTGCCCTTGGTCCCTCCCCGCCGCCGACGTGGTCCAAGGTGACTCTCTTCCTGACCACGTCTCTACCTTCTCCAGTGGCATTGCGCGACTAGCTCTGGAGAGCAGACTTTCACGACACTCTCCTCTGCCTAGTCATCAAGCTGGTTTCCTCACAAACCACTCCCCGGCTGTATCATTTCATCTTCCAATCACTTTAGCAGCTTCCTGGTACTGTGTCAGACCCTCTGGTGGCTAATATGCTCAGTGATCATTCTGACGTTCTACAGTATCACCGTTGTCTCGCTTGTTTTCGCTCCCCGGTTATACCTTTTTACTTCCAATGGCTACATCAGCTTTCTGGTATAGTGTCACCGATCAGGCTCTCAAGAGACCCTCTAGTGGTCAATATGTTCAGTGATGATGCTGACACTCTGTAGCATCTCCGTAGTTTCATGTTCCGTTTTGGCGATGCCTCTTTCTTCTCTGGTGGCACTGGAAACTGTATGGCTATTTCAGATGAAACAATTGCAAATGCTGAAAAATGAAGCACGCATTTGTCCCTTCAAAGACCTGTGCTGCAAAGTTGTACTGCTCTTTGTATGTAGAGACTGTACACATTCCACGGGGTTAAATGGGTGAAGAAACAGACCTCTTCAGAACGTGAGAAGTGGTCAAAGTGGTGTACTTTATATTGTCACTGGTTCATAAAGATGATTACCGGTTGGTGATCAAACTACTGTTCCGCTACATCTTTGAGTTCTTGCTTCACTAGGCCAAAGGTACAGGTAAGAAATCGTGAAAGTTGTGTGATGTACCTGCGTGTCTGTTCTGAAAGGTTGCAGTGTTTTGTCATGGCAATCGCAACATAAGACCTGACATTATCACGAAGAAAGACCCCTCCCTGAAACCACTTCCACTAATGCTTGATCCTGATGACAATTCTAAGAGCATGCAGCAATTAGTGTTAACAAGTAGCAGTGATTCTGCCACTTGGTTCCAGCCAGTCGATTTACAGGAGACCCCACTCGTCAAAAACATTGTCAGCAAAAACGTTCTACTTTTGGCAGTGGAATGAGATGTATTCGGACTTGGTGATCCTGCACGCAGCCGGTCTATACTTGACTTATTTGATTCTGGATCAAATCATAAGCGCCATATCTCTTCGCCGACGATTTTGGGCGGGAACAGGTATCCCGCGGTGTGGCAGGAAACGAGGTATCGCGGCACTAAGCCCAGATGCCTAGGTTCCTGTTCGCTAGTGAACTGTCATGGCGTCCACTGCGCACTTGTGTTCTCTTGTGAACAGGACCAGCACCACCGTGAAGTGCGGGAGCTGATTCTCCAATGCTCCCCGGGGGATTTTTGCGGTATCATATTGACCAGCGGTCAAAATTTTTGGTCCATAATTGCATAATCTTGACAAGGTCAGATATATCACAGACTACCGCGTGCCTACGTCTGATGTATTTGCATCACCATATTAGTCAAGATGTCCACTAATACTATGAATTTATAGGAGCAGAATCACAGCCGTGTGTCAGCTTGAATGTATTCGTGTGCAACTACGTTTTACTTTCATGTTCTGGTCTTCCCACACACCATACGTTGGTTTCGACAACATTTCAACATCAGCTTGTATAGTGGTGCTACGATCTCCCACGCTGTTTTTGCGCATAGCCACCAAAGGTCACTTTTGATTCAAATAAACCTTATGTCTCAGCGACTGTCTGTGGGCAGAGTTTTGGGACACATCAACACATTTCATGGCGGAGCTTGCTATCCACAGTTCCTGCGTTTTTCGAGGTTACACGGTTGTGTAGATCTAATTCCCTTCAAGGAAACCGTTCTCTATCTAGAGAATAATTAAGGCAGCCGCTCCCAGCATTCTCTTCTCTTGTCACTTCATATCCCGACCTTCTCTATCTCTAACGAAATGTATTATCGTTCTTTATTCGTCGCAATATTATTCTTCCATTGTCTGTTGACCCCCACTTGTACAAGGTTCCACCAGCTTGTTACCTGGACCAGTTACCATGGTGATTATTTCATAAGGTGATCAGTGATTCTGACAGAGCCTTTATCGTTTGACATCCATCCAAGATGATTTCTCTTTTTTTCCAACAACACTGCACTCTTGCCTGTGTTGATATATGCGAGTATATTATCGGAAATATATTAATGAGGTAATGAAGTCACGTTTTCGCCCACTCTCCCCTTTTCCAGCATCACTGAGTTCAAAAATTTTGTGTCATCATTAAGAATCTTGCCTGACAACAAACACCCTGCTGGTCAAAAAGTCGTTTGGTAATGCTGGTCGTTTTCCTCAACTATGCTTTTTAACCATTCATGACGAAGTTGCCTTTCAACTGATGGTCATTTATGCTAAAAAAAATTTCACAATTATTACTTTACATTATTAATAAAAAAAGTTTGTTTATGAAATCAAACTATTTAATTAAGTTCAATCAAATATTTTACTTCGGAAAATAACCATTTTTCCGCAGAAAACTCATGTAACGATCTTATGATTAATAATAGTTATTATGGCACTCATTTATAATTTCCACATTTCACAATACCGAAATGATTGGAAAAGGGGTGATACTGGAAAAAGGTTGTTTTATTTGTACTTGAGGGTTTAGTACGGAGTCTCTGTTTGGAGAAATCATGCAAGAGTAACGCATCAGTATACACGAATTTAGCCACATGACGAAAACATGCAGTGGAGTGTTTGTACGTGAACAATCAAAAACCAATTTTACGGAAATCATAGTAGGTAATTCGGTAAGCAATATTCAGAAAAGATGATTATTTCCTTTTTTACTATAGTACTATGCATTAAAAGTGCGTGAAAGCTTTTAACGAATCATTTCGGGATAGTCTCATTTCGATTCAGTATGGAACTGGCTCTTTATTTGGCAGGGTTTAGAGTTTCAAATGAAGTCTGAGAATTATGTTTTGAAGTTATTTTACTGCATTAATGATTAAAACATGCCTCAATAGTAGCATGCTGTATTCTTTCTAACATTACTAACGTACATAATAAAATTAAAAGCGCAATTTGAAATCTAAAAAATACATTTGCATGTAAACAGGCTAAATAATTTAAAATGAATTAAATTTAACAAGTTCATCACAATTTTAATAATGTGCAAATTTATTGTTGCTCAAAGAGTGTATCAAAATAGAAATAAATTTACTGCTAAAATTTATGATATTCTATTTTTCATTTTCACTTTGATAAGATTAACACTTATATATATGTATATGCAAATTATTCGGCAACTCACTGTGCGGTCACTGGTTCAAACTGATCTATCACGTACCAACAATAAAAATATTAATTGTAGTCACTTTACATCTTCTTAACATTTTTTTTAACATTGTTTCTGTCGTCTATTAAAAACATATTATAAATATGCTTTTTTTTCTAAATATTCACATAAATATATGTATATTAAAATTTTATAAAACAAAATCATAAAAAGTGTGATTCGCCGTAACATCGTTTCAAAGGAATTGGCGTAAATCCTTTTTTTTTTTTTTTTTTTGTAAATGCTAGTTTGTAGGCCTCTTCAGTTAATTTACGAACAGTTCGAAAAGTTAACTGGATATAAACAATTAATACGTACGTAAAACACGTATTAATAAACGCATTTTTTTAAATGCCGCTCCGAATATATTACGAACGGTTTAAAATGTGTTTCATTATAGTAAAGAAATGTAAGGAAATAATCATTTTTTACATGCTGTTTCCTTAACACATCAAAATATGGATCTGAAATTTTTTCCGAATACAGTTTTGCGCGAGAAATATAAGATAGCAAATTTGGTATTTAAGGGACGGTGGTCAACATTGTGCTGCAAAAGCAAAGAGCGAAGATTACTTTATCCCTGTTTCACATAAAATAAATTTACCTATCATAACGAAATCACCAGCATACAATATTCTCTCGTGTTCAAATTTGAAAAAAAAATCCACCAAACGTTTTCGAAACTAAAAAAATTAACACTGGATAAAATTATTATATTAGCTGTAAATATTAAGATAAATCTATTATATAAATGTGATAGAGTTTTAAAAATCCATATCAAATTTATGTTGTGTATATTCTATTAAAATGTTGTAAAACTGGATAAGATATTTGATTTTTGTTTGCCCAGTTGGTCTAGTGGCACATAATTAACTCTGGCATCAATGAATATATTCTGTTAGGTGTAAGTTTCCGAAGCGAAGCGATGAAGCTGAAAGGTTAGAAATATTTCACACGCTATTGCTACTAATTTTTCCTAGAATCATGTTGTTTATTTAAATTATTTTCAAATATAACGTAAGAATAATTATGATAAGTGGGGCCTATGTCAGGGAAAACTTTACAGTCGTGTAAGTTCGTATGTGATAAATGCTTGTTATATATTTATAAGAAAATTTTTACTCAAACATTTTTACCACAAAAATTGTTATTTAATGTAATTTTAAAAATAAATTACAAAAATTAACTTTAAATAAAATTAAAGCTGTTTTTTTTTTTTTTTTTTTTTTTCGTGGTTTGCTGTAAAACAGGAATTTAACAATTTAATACGCGATAATTTTATCTATTCAGTATGTACGGGAAAGTATAGACTGTTGACGGTAAAGTGAGCATTTTTTAAATCAACCTTTGTAAAATATCACTGCCCAACGGGCGCACTGGCCGCCACGCACCCTGTAAAGTTGGCAACGGCGGAGAGAAAGTAGTTCTGTGTGTTATCGTTAAAATACGAGTCTAAAGTAAACATTTGTGAATACCAAAGTGATTTTATTTCACTGTTAGTTTTTTTTATGCATATGAGTGTAACAATAAAAAACATTTGTAAAATATTTACTTTTCTAAAAACTTTGCAGTCGCCCTTGACCGACGCACGAATGAAGGGATCGGGCCCATGGTAACGTTAAGTGTGCGTACGGCGGAAGGATACACAGTGCGCACACAAGTAGGTCTTGAGCAGGGATTTTAGAAGTGCTTATTTTACCGTGAACATCCTGTAATTGAAATGTAGAAATATCTGCGCGAGGTATCTGCCGGCGGCTGAAGGGCGTTGCTAAACACGACATAGCAGATTGGTTGGTGTTCTGTGATAACATTAGCGGTGACGTTATTTGACAGTTTGATGAAACCCGAGGTGTCTTGTCCGCCGGAGATAGAGCCCCGTGACAGCCGTGTTCCGTGTCGCGAGCGGCAGGCGATCTTCTCCTGATAAGCCGCTTGCGTACTCTCCAAAACCACGCACGGGCTGCCTGCCGGGCGACATTTTCTGGTAATTTATCGTTTTTTTTGCGCCATACATCTTCACGCGGGCTTAACAGATTTCTTTACTTTGTGCTGGCTTTTAATTCGTTACGTAAGCTGATGAATTAGTAAACAATATCTACTAACAATGTATATATTTTTTTTTTAAACGAAAGTGGATCCCAAATAAAGTGTAATATGTCACACGTGACAAATTCATGCCATCTTAAAAATTCAAATTCATGAAATGTTACAATTACAGAAGCCAGTAAAATTAAAACATTATTAGTCTGTTACTTTGTTTAAACTTCCTAAGTATATTTACATAAGTTTTTTGATCTGACCGTAGCTAACACGAACTTAGTTACTTGTGAGACGATGAAAACCATGTCGGGTGATCAGTTAAGTCTTACTTTTACAAGCCGTTAATGCTCGTATACCGAACCTGGAGAGTTCGCATAACTGTTAAAACCAGCCGGGGGGGGGGGGCAGTTTTTACGCAAATCCATGCGGAAAAAAAACGCTGCATACAGAGCAATGAAAATTATGCTGTGGATTTCCCGGGACTTTCCTGAGAAATCTTAATAAATTCACTTTTTCTAAAACATTTGTTAAGCGATATATATAACACTGTGAAAAACCCAATAATGACTATTTAGTGTTTCATAATTTTATCCCTTTGCATTACATATCATATTGTTCCTACATAATATGTCCTTTGCGGTATTGAATACTAAATTAGTCTATCATGTATTTTGAGAACTAGTTTATGTTCCAAGTTACACTTTCAAACCGCGTACGCTTTGTTTTTTACGCGCAAATACTGACAACAGTATTGTAACTTCATGCGTAGATGAAACAAACACGAACGGCTACGTTGCGTGTCTGCAACAGCAAACATATCACTCTCAGTGTCACGTCACATTGTTGTAATATATACCCGTATTCTCGAGGTGAGTGGTGCCAATACTAAAGGACACGTTACCATATGATCACTCACGCATGTGTCCGATGTATATATGTGTTGCGATGTCGCAAGTATCTACATATCCAAGCGCGTGTGTACACAGGCGTAGAACATAGTGGTTAATTAGATTTATACGTATATATATAATTAGAGTTGTATGTGAGATGTGAAGGCCTACACTGTAGCTACCTTTCGTTTCTTCCTCTCAGAGAGTTATCTATATCGGCGTGTTTAAAAGGAATGCAAATTTATGTAAACTGTACACTGATATGTACATATGTTAATGTTGTTATAAGATTGCACCTAACATATCACACTTACCTGTAGAACAAATTCAGGTAAACCGAACGCAAAAAAAAAATATGTTTACAATTTACAAAATTAGATACATCTCAAGGCCTTACAAAACAGTTGAAATTACAAAGATACATGTAGCAATTTGTAAATGGGGAGTCACCAACATTAATTCTCTTGAACTTAATAATCTATTTGGTGTTGTGGCTAATGTCTTAACTTACGTCAACAAACCATATCAACTACCATATCATTGATGTTTCAAAAAATTAGTTCTATATTTAAATAAACATTTTGCTGTAGACATGGGAATGCGAGGTTGTGTGTGCGTGTTGAAAAAAAAAATGTAGCAAAATCAAATAACATTCACTTTAAATTGTTTTTTAATATAATGCTGTGCAAACAATGTTATTCCAGGACAAGAAATTTTAACTTGGAAAGAATTTTATCTCTTGGTGTTGAACAAAAAAAAAATGATGTCGTTGATGTATTTATGAATGTTTTTGATATATAAATTATATTAAGTATCATATATTGCTTGTATATTTGAAGCAATTTATAAAAATCAGCTGCGTGACGCAGTCAATGAACCATACACTACACATATCGTTTTGATGTCCTTGTTGCACGGACTTTCCGTAGACATCCAGATATAAAATACAATCCAATAAAATATTAATATTTTTATACGGAGCTTATGAGACAAGTGTCAGGTCGTTGTCTAGAATGTAAACGGAAAGGGCGCAACAGGACGTATAATTATATATATATATATATATGACGTGTATATTAAACAAATGTTTTTTTACATTTTGTGACTGTGGGAAAGTAGGCAATGCTGATATATGTCTGCATATCCAGCACTTCTGTAGACTGTAGTTATGTCTGTGTTGCACCAATTTCCTAAAAAACGTAAAAGAATTCTATTGGTGTGTTTACTTATTACTTCAGGAGAAAAAAAAGTTTCGAAAGGGAAAAAGAAACATGTGTGTAAACCTTAAAATTTCGTTTCTAAGTGTAGTTCCTAGTGCATCAAAGTGTTGCTTTCATGTATATGATTGTAAATTCAGTTCAATAAAACATTTTAAAATACAGTAAAGTGTTTGATATTTGTTGCAAAATGTGACGCTCGACGATGTGTGTTGCGAGTTGAGCATACATGTTTTAAAATGTATTCACGGAGTTACCACATCATTCGAATTTTAAATAACTGCAGCTGGAAACGCAGTCAACGTAGCGTAAAGTCAATTTACCAGGCGATTGGGACATAGTATGCCACAAAGTGTGGAATTTTGAAAAATAAAAATAAACCTATTATAAATAACCAAAATTTTATTTCTTCTTAAACCACTACCATGAACACAATGAAAAAATGCTGTATGCACAATAAACACAATATATGCTGTAGCGTACAGTAAACTCAATATATGCTGTAGCGTACAGTAAACTCAATGTACTAAATCACTCTGACACCAGAGCGTCTTTTCTCCGCTATTTTCTGTGGAATCGCCAGCTCTTCCAGCAGGATTGTCCTCCGGAAACTTTTACGCGTCTGCTTTAGAAGTTAGCAATTTTCCACAGTCACGCACAGTAAACACGAAGAAGAAAACATTGCCCCGTATCAGAGAAATCAGTGGGAAATTGTTGAGCCAGGAATTGGAGGCAACAAAGCAATTATTTCACAGGTTGGATTTCAGCGATGCAGTGGCAATATCCGCTGCGTTCCAGACGACTACGTTGATCAAAGAAACTGGTAATCACTTCACCTGACAGACTCGCCAGTTCCTAGGAACTCAGTAGTTGAATTGAAATAATATACAGCGTGTCCCCGAGTAGATGTTGCAAACTATGCAAAAGGTGTTTTCTCGTGAAAAATGAGACAGAAAATACGAATAATTACGGCGTAAAGCTTGAAGTGGTCACCAAGGAGACTATGGGCCCACAAAGCAGGAAGTATAAATAATGAATTAATGTGAGTACTCTATATTAGACACTGCTCACATTTAACAATAATAATTTAGTGGATGGTCTTTATTTGAGAAAATATCTAAAACCTCAAAAAAATTGTCTTGTAAAATCATTCCCTTCATAAATTAAATTGGGGTTGCCAGATTATGGTCGTAAAGAAAACATTTTTAATCCCTAGCTTTTCTGTAGGATCGATGCTTCAAGTCAACATGCACACAGTAACCATTAGGGCCTCTTAAGTGAGAAACACTAAGGCCAACCGTACTCAAGTTTGAGTGCACTAGTTTTCAAAGGGTGCAGAGGTGCGCCTGCATTGTTAGGCAACACCTCTGTCCCCTGCGAATGTGTGGCAGTTCACTGCAAGGGTTAGGGACGGCGCATATCAAGTAATCTGATAGCCATTAAATTTCATATAATTATCTGCGACGCCATTTTCTTTATTACAACTTCCTTTAATGGTTTCAATCAATTTATCACTAAATTTATAATCAATAAATTTACTCAACTTAATTTAAATGTGTTTAGCCAAAGAAACCCTGCAACATGTATAATGTGCAACATGGCTACACGCCGCCACTTTGCGTCTTTCACTTGCCCTCCCGCTCAAACGTGTGAAGCACAGTGTGTCAAGAATTTCGCGGCGATTTAAAAAGGAGATTGCCCTGCGCGTGCCGTACAAGCCTATCAGGACTCTTGCCGCTCATATCCTTGGAGACCGAACGTCTGGGATTATCGTCGCAAGAATGTTCAGGTCATTGCCCTTGCCTTGCGCAGCGTGGCTCGGGGAGCGAGGAACCATCTGGGTCGGGGCAGTGGGTCTATATAAGCCAGGCGGGCCTCTGAGTGGACAGCATGCAGTGTGGAGCTGTGTATGGCGTTAGGCGCCAGGTGTGCAGTGATAACAAAGTGATGTGTGGCGGTGACGACAGAGACAAGCGGGAGTGAAGTCTGAGTATCGCTACAGTGGAGAGAGAGAGAGAGAGAGAGAGAGAGAGAGAGAGGGCGGGGCTATTCAACTCGATGCATGAGTGTTAGACATCTGGAATTATTGCAATAGCAGATTGAATACCCGTAAACAACAAGGGTGAATGTTGTCACTTTAATCAAAATAAAGACAGTGATAAGGAATTTAATTAGAATTGAAATTCAAATTAGATATTGCGCTCACTGAGAATAACAAGTGTTAAAAGTAGATATAAATAGTTTAATGGTCTTACCAAGAGCTGCGTGCTTTTTATGGCATAATAAATAAACTTAAAATAAATACTTTTTTTCATTAAGCCCTTCATCCTTTCCGAATTAGGATACGCCCTCTTGGTGACCTGCAACTGTGTTATTTGTAGTAAACATTTCGATTTGTAACAAACATTGTGATTTCTCTAACTTCAATAACGTCCTTGCTTATAAGCTACCACTCTCATAGGCATTAGTGTTTGGAAGACTTTAAAAATTAGTGTAGGTGCTCATTTCTTCTACGGTTGGCCTCAGAGTGTTTCACTAAAACGTCCCTATTGGTTAATGTGTGAATTTTGACTTCAAGCTTCGAAACAAGAGGATATATAGGGGTTAGAGTGTTTTCTTTACAAAGGCAATCGCATTATTATTTATGATTTGGGACGATTAGATAAACAAAGATGTTATGAGGTTTAGTATTTTTTGTTAACCTAACACCATCCACTGATTTGTTATTGAATTACATGAGGTTTCTGGTATATTTTAGTTAGTTCATTTCAAAACCTTTTACTTAAGGGGCGCATGCCCTACTTGGTAATCACATTAGGTTTTCTGCCTCATTTTAGTGAGTAATCACCTCACATAGTTTGCAGGACGTCCAGGGACACGGTTTACATACGCAGGTTGGGGTGAAACTTGACCGATAAACTTCGTGAGATGACTCCTAATGCAAAATAAAATGGAAAATATGCAGGTCACTTTCTAGCTAAAGTGAATATTGAGGGAGGTACGAGCCCTTGAAAATAGAGATTTCTAGCAGTAATTTTGCAAAATATTGGAAATGACGTGAAATTAAATAACAGTTATCCGAACATTCTTTTAAGATATAGAGTCTTCAAGCTAAGAGAGAACTCTCATTAATTCCACTCCCGGAATTAAAATAACAGTGTTGACAACCCTCTTTTTTCAAGAAAAGGTTATTACTGTCAGGAATTATGAACGATTTATGCTGGTTTATTGAGCAATATGGCCTAGTTAATAAAAATGGCCCCTATGTTGCAAATTCCCAGGACGTGCCGTTTTCGTGTAAAATGCACACAAAACATTCGACGACAACGATACAGTTCCTAGCGCGTAGGTGAGTGAGTGAGTGAGTGGGTGAGTGATTTAGTGAGTGAGTGGATGGGTGAGTGGGTGAGTGAGTGAGTGGGTGAGTGGGTGGATGAGTGAGTGGGTGAGTGAGTTAGTGAGTGAGTGGATGAGTGAGTGAGTGAGTGAGTGAGTGAGTTGGTGAAGAGATTTCGGTCGCTCTTAACATCGAGGTCTTGGAGCCGATAAGGGTGAAGTGGAGTGGGTAAGGAGCAGTGCTGGCGTGAAATGGCTGGATAAACGAGAGATCTCCGAGAAAACCCGCCGACCAGCGGCGTAATTTTACAAAGTATATGATTGTATTTTTACAATTCAGCGTAATTTACAAAAAGTGGTTGATGCTGGAGATTTCGGGATATATAGTCCATTCAAGGTTGCAGCCAACTTTTCTGAAGCCCTGCTAAAGTTCTAGTCCCAGGATATTCCTCCGCCTCACACAAAGCTTAACCGAGTCTAAACAAGAAGTTACTGACATGACTAATGAGCCTACTTTTCGCAACATGCGTGCAATTAATTTTTAAATAATTTCTTAAAATTTTAGTAGGTAGGAAGGACTTGACTTCTCTTGGAAAGCGATAACTTTAGAAATGAAACCAGAAACGTGTGAAGCGATTACAAATACACACATGCCTTACACGGGACTTGAACCCAGAAAACCTCGTACTATAAGCAAGCGTGCAAACTACTGCATGACGGAGGTCGGATTAAATATTTACAGGGCCTTCATTTTGAAAATAAGTGACTGAGCCACATAAAACATATAAGTTTACATGGCCTGCTGTAGCGCTATTTTAGTGAAGAATTTGATGCAAATCGGCTGTTTGGTTCCTGGGATATGACATGTAAAATATTATTTTCTTATTTGATGTTATTTTTACAAAATTGCCAGAAAAGGGGGCGCTATACAAGATGCGTCTTATGTATACTGTCTACATACAAATTTTGGTTTAATTTGGTTAAATTGTTTAATGTATATATATATATAAATTTCCTAAATGATTTATGAATCTGCCATTTTGAACATCGCTGTCTGACCCATTTTAATCATTTAACTTTACATGGTCTTCTGTAGCATTTGTGGCGTGCACAGTTTGGTACAAATTAGTTTAAATGTTCCCGTGTAACATTTGATGGGAATCGGTTGATTGCTCCTCGAGATATGGCATAAAATCTCCATAATTTTCATGTGGCGATCTTCATAAATCGAGGAAAAAAAGTTATGTAGCAGCAATTTCGATGATTGTATATTGCCAGCATACAAAGTTCAGTTAGAATTTGTTTCGTTAGTAAATAAAATATACTGTGCTTAAATATTTATATAGCCACTATTTTGTAAATAAGTGTCTGACCTATATAAAACATGCCAGTTTCCACCACCTGCTGCAGTACTATTTTTTGCCAAATTTGGAAGGAATATGTCAATGGTTTCCCCCGAGATATAAATTAAAAACTTTATTTTATTCGTATAGCGCTATCTTACAAAATGGCGGAATGAAAAAATATTCACGTATATATTGTCCATAGTTGTAATATCTACTGCCAGTATACAAAGTAATGTTGGAATTGATTACGCAGTTTCGACAATATAGCAGTCTAAGCTACAATACTTATATACCCGCCATTTTTAATAAGTGTCTGACATGCTTAAAACATATTATTTAACATAATCTGCATCAGTACTACTTGTTTGCCAAATTTGGTAGGTACCGGTTAATTATTTACCGACTTATATCATAATAACTGTATTTGTTCGTATAGCGCTATCCTATAAATGGCCGACAAAAGCAGATATTTGCTGGTATATATTTCGCCTGTAATAGATACTTTCAGTATACATAATTTGGTCGAAATTGGTTAAATGGCATATATGCTAAATACACTTAAAATATTAGTATGGCCACTATTTTGAAAATAAGTGATTAATCCAGTTCAGTCACTTACTTTTAAATTACCTACCATATCATTACTCACATGCCAAATTGGGTGAGAATTGGTTGAAAATTTCCGAGATATAATGTAAAACATTAATTTTAGATTAGCCTTTTTTCAAAATGGTGGACAACGACAATATTTATTTCAAAATGTAATGCTTGCACTATGGTATGCCAGCATACGAAATTTGGTTTAAATCGGTATAATGGTTCCCGAGATATGATATATCGCTCTAAATATTTTAATGTCCGCCATTTTGAAAGTAATTGCCCAAAGTGGTTGAAAACTATAAAAGTCAGGTGTCCTTCCTAAGTATATCATGTTTACCAAGTTTGGTGAAATTCGGTTGAAGCGTTCAAAAATTCGAAGGGGAGACACACAGGCACGCATACACACACATACACACACAGACAGTAAAGTGTTCTCAAAAGCCTTTAAGGGAAAACGCATCGCATTGGTACGTTCTCAGTGTAATGATAGTTAGCGTAAGAACTATTTCTTACTGGGCATTAACAACACATTACCTTCTCATTGTTTTAATTTGTGTTAATTTAAAAGAACTCATATAATTTACAGATAGAAGATAGGTAAAAGTTAAATTTAACCAAAAATAAGGTACCTTTATGTTAATACAAGTATACAACGCGTATTAATACATGGCACATTTAGGAAACAAACACATCCTACTTAACGTGATTTTTCAAAAGTTTTATTCAAAAAGTGTGAAGAAACCGCTAAACGACTGTAGCTAATATCACAAATCTATTCGCAGTTTATTCGCATTTTTTTAATCACACCTTTGAAAAATCACCCAATGTATGAGATATTTAGTTGTTTTCTAAGTATGTCATATAAGTTATCACAAGCGTTTTATACTTGTCTTAAAATATAAATAACTTATCTTTGGTTAAACTGAATTTTTACTTATACTCTATATATAAATTATATTTCACTAGCGAACCGGTCCGGCTTCGCCCGGTAACAATTTAGTTTTTACAGCGACACATTGAAAGACAAAAATGGTTACTGTGGGTCATCCTTAAAAGATAAGCATATGCTATCCCGGACTTTTCTGTAGACATTTTTGAGAGCTACAATTCTGTAGTGCATTAATTTGATGTATATCTAATGGTTAAGTCAGCGCAAGCCATGTAAGCGCCATAAAAGCTGTTTTGTACGACTTGATTACAAACTGTTCGACATTTCTCTACTATCCTTACATTAAATATAAATAAATTATACAACAAAACTTTCCTCAAGAAATTTTCTAAATTATGTTGAAAACTGCATCAAAATCCATTAGGCAATTTTGAAGCACTAAGTGAATACACAGACAGATGCGGATAAGCGACTTTGTTTTATGCTATTCAAAGATTTATAATAAAAATGAATAAAAACAAAGAAAATAAATGTGTTGGTAATGTCTAGTAAAAAAAAGTTTTTTTGCAAAATATTATTTCACTGAGTGCGCACGAATGCAGTGTGTTGTTCCATCGGTGTAGTTTTCTAGGCTTTGTGGCGCACTAAGGCGGGTGCACAGAATGCGTTATCAATGGCAGCAAGCACGAAGATCCACAAAACTACTTCAAATCCTCAACCTTCGCCACTTGCCACAAGATACCCTGAAAACTTCCAAAGGGCGTAACTACGCAGTAAAATTACCTTATTAGTAGTGGGCTATGAAATACGAAAAGGAAGAAAAAACACAAATTCAAAAAATAGTTTTTTAGTCTTATATTGTACAATTTTCTCACATATATACTTGACTGGTTTTTCGTGTTAAATTATATGGCAAAACCCACCATATGCATCCACAAGTAGGCCTCTGAAAATAGAATTTATTGAGGAATCTATGGAAGTATCGATTGCGTAGAAGAAAAAAGTTGATGGAGAATACGAAAGATCATGACAAGTAATGTTCTGATCTAACTCAGACTTGCGGAAGTCAGTCACAAGTGTCTCTTTGCCATAACAGACGGCAAAGTACGTCACGCTCCGACGCAAACCACTACAACGCAGGGATGCTACCTTTGTGGCGCTACTTCGATGCAAGTTAATAACACAGAGGAAATGATTCGGAGGGAAGTAAATACAGACAACCTTCAATTCGGCATGTCTATCTTCTTACATGTGTGGATTCGCGAGTTCGAATGGCTTTCGCATTTGGCTTATACGTTGCCGATCATGAAGTGGCAAGCTCGAGGAAGTGACAAAGACACTGTAACTGCAAATAAAACTCGGATTCAGAGAGAGTTTAAAGAATGCTGTGGTTTGATTGTAGACCAACCTATACCAGACTTCGGCAATACGAGAACCGGAAATACAGCAAGACGGTTGTTTACAAACCCATACCTCTCTGCTTAAATCGTAAACATAGATAGAGATGGAATTAATAAAATGCATATAATAATAAATGTTGTATCATGTGGGCATGATATTGACGTTGACATATTTCGGGCTATCACTCATAGCACGGCAAGGTACTTTGTTGAAATGTATTCATATTACAAAATGCCACCGACGGTACATGAGAATTTCATACACGAACCGGAAATCATCACGTCAGCATTGCTTCCAATTGGATAATTAACAGAAGAAGCCCAAGAAGCACGCAATAAAGGTTTTAAGAAAATGTAGCCGAGAAAAAACTAATCACGATGTATTTAACAGCTTCCTTCTAAGTTCAAATTCCATTATATCCACTGCGAGGAAAATCAAAAATTAAACCATGAAAAGACTTCCTAAAGAGGCACAAGAGTTGTTGATTCCTCCATCTGGCAGGGATGGTGATTAAGATAAGAACGCTGACAGTGGTGATGCAGATGAGGATGCTGGTGAAGATGAAGATGTGGTGGGTTTATATGTTCTTCAACACGTTTTCATTTATTGCATTTTGATTGTTACTGGTTTTGTTACAATTATTATATATATACTATGTTTGGTACCATTTGATAGCAAATTATTTATAGCATATTTGTATATTTTTAGGCCCTTCTACTTGTGCTGGACACATGCAATTTTCTCACGTTGGTCTTTGCTTACTATTTTTAAATGCTTTGTTCTCCTCGGAATTCATGGCGATTGCACCATTTTCTTTGACATTACATTCTCTTAAATTTGGTTTGCAGAATGCAGGATTTGGGGCACTCCCTGAATTAATTCCACGAATGGAGACTTCTCGCCCCAGTGTGCGCCGTGAAGCCACTGCGGGCCATAATCACAGAAAACCGCCCAGCTGATGCATAGTTTTCCACACCGAGAACTTTCCTAAAGGTAGTTCACGTCGACTTCACAGACCCCGGCGTAAAGTTTACGGCAATGACGGGCAGGTAGGAGGACCAAATATTTTTATGTTTTTCAGAGGACGAAAAATATTTAGTCATGAGACCAACGTGTCCCACCCTCCCCTCCTGGCTGGAAAGCTTCCGCTACGATCTCCAGCACCAGTCGTCCAGCAGGTCCCGCCGAGGTGGCCTTTCTCTACGACTTCTCCAGACTCCAGAAGCTCAGCAGTTCAGCATAAGCAGATCTTCCAGCATCCAATAGCATCCGCCTCGCCGAGAAGCGTGCATAAACATGCGCCAAACATGACAATCCTCCTCCCCATCCAGCTCGCAACATTGACCAGATGACCTGATGTCAAGTAGACTACTCGCTCTCCACCAAGGCGGACCGGGTTTGATTCCCGGTGGGGTCGCTCCCGGACTTCCACATGTGGGAGTCGTGCTGGACGATGCCGCTGGTCGGCAAGTTTTCTCGGGGATCTCCCGTTTCCCCCGCTCTTGCATTCCGGCGCTGCTCCATACTCACCTCATTTCACCCCCATCGGCTCTCAAGACCTCGTTGTTAAGAGCCACCCAAATCTCTTCACTTACTCACTAATATCAAGGACCCTGTCTCCTATCTCTCTAAGTCACCAATATGCTAATATACCTTTTGTCTTTACAATTATTGTTTTAAAATATTGCAGTTGCATTGGGGCAAATACAATTTTAAAATACATAAACACTCATAACCTAAATTAAAATTAAATACACTTATAAAAAATGAGCATGAATTGGAAATATATATTCCCCTCCAGGAGCCGACAAAACACACAAACCCTTGGTTATTACTTAATTATCAACAACACAAGTCTTCAAATCCGAGACATGCCCTTTGTTTCTTTTTCCTGGCTCATTTTCATCTTTAAACAACACAGTTACGTCAGACAAAAGTAGCCTTATCAGATACGGCCCTACATAATTTGGTGGTAGCTTCTTACTAAAACGAACAACCTGAGAACTCAAATAGTGAGACTCTAACCAAACCGTATCTCCTATCTTGAACTGCATATTTCCACTATTCATATTACGCTGGAGAGCCAAAAAAACTGGTATAGGCGAGCGTATGCAAATAACAGAGGTAAGGAACCAATTAGAGTAAAGCGATGCGGTCGGCAGCTAGATCGATTACTGCTGCCGCAATGGCAGGTTATCAAGATTTAAGTGAGTTTGAACGTGGTGTTATAGTCGGTTTACGATAGATGGGACATAGCATCTCCGAGGTAGCGATACAATTTGGATTTTCGCGTACGACCATTTCACGAGTGTACCGTGAATATCGGGAATCCGGTAAAACATCTAATCTTCGACATCGCTGCGGTCGGAAAAAGATCGTCAACGAACGGGACAAACGACGACTGACGAGAATCATTAAACGTGACAGACGTGCAGCCCTTTCTCAAATTGGCGCTGATTCCAATGCCTCCTGCATACCTTGTCTGTAATCAGCTCAGGTACGGTGCAGCAGAACGCCGTGAAGACGCACCTCGCGGTGGCCCTACACGATATTACGTAGGTGTACCAGATTTTTTGGCTCTTCAGTGTACATCTGCCAGCTACTCTCTCATGNGGGCCCTACACGATATTACGTAGGTGTACCAGATTTTTTGGCTCTTCAGTGTACATCTGCCAGCTACTCTCTCATGATACTTGTGCAAATTCACAGTTGCTTCCTGCCAAATGTAATCAAGTTTGTTCACTTCTGCATCATCCCAGTAGAAAGAAGACAAACTCCATGCTTTTGTAAGGGGATGCAATGTACTCCTTTCTAAAAAGAGCTGTGAAGGAACCCATTTTGTACTCTCATTTATGACATTACAGAAAGCCAGATTCAACTGACGCAGCCCTTCATCACTTGGCTTGTACGTACCACTCTGGTACGCTCACAGATCAGACTACAAATCAATATTTTAGCGCTCCACTACATTAGCCTGGGGATAATATGACGAGGTATGGATTAACTCAATTCCCCAACTGAAAGACCAATTCTTCATTTCTATGGACACAAAACACGAGGCATTTTCCGTAACCATCATTACTGGATAACCAAATATCGAAAATACTCTTTAACTGAAAATATTACAAATCTCGTGAATATTCGTACCTCGGCTAAAACAAATAAACAAACTTGCTAAAACTATCCACCATTACTAAAGTAGCATTTAATTCTGCCCTACTCCTGGGCAAAGGCCCGAACTCGTGTATGCAAACTATTTCCCTAGGGTACTTGTCAATGGATGCTGAATATATTCCTGTAGCTTTAATATTTCGGGGTTTAGCCTTTTGGCAATCTTGAAAATGATTTCAAAGATATATTTCCTCATCTTGGGCCAAAAGAACATTTCCTGAATCGTACTACAATCTTTATCTTGCCCAAGATGACCCCCAAAATACGTATTATGGTAGTACTGAAAAATCATCTTCCNATCGTACTACAATCTTTATCTTGCCCAAGATGACCCCCAAAATACGTATTATGGTAGTACTGAAAAATCATCTTCCACAAAGCCTGTGGAACGAAAATAGTAAATTTTCCTCCAACAGATCCTTCATAACCTCATGTGGGAAGGAATCGCTCGCTATTTCCTTCTGGATCTGAACACCTTCAGCATCTGTATCTTGATGACCTTGAAGAGCTCTTCCTATTGGCTCTTGCCCAGCTCCCTCGCCATCTTCCACCTGGAACGTCTGCTGCATTATTTTCCACGTGTTTATATTCCCTGTGAATTTTAATCTGGTGAGCCTAACCAACCAACAAGCCAATCTTCCAGCCGGCTTCTTACTAGCCAGGATACATCTAAGGGCTTGATTATCCATACGGAGAGTAAACTCTTTATACCCAAGGTAATCACCGAATTTCTCCATTTCATAGATGGCCGCCAAAACTTCCTTCTCGTAATCAGAGTATTTTTGCTCAGCTGGTGACAGCAACTTGCTAGCATAGGCGATCGGGACTAATGAACCTTAAATCTCTTGGCTCAACACAGCTTCAACAGCTAAAGAACTAGCATCTACTTGCACTGTAAAAGGCTGGGAAAACATTTCTGATAAACAAAGTCTGAAATTCAGTAAAGAAGTGGAAATAAATCACGACGTTCGTTACATTTCTTCCTGCACTGTACTGCGTGTAAACACGACGGTAGTATCTCACTTTGAAAATAATTTTCAAATAAATTTTCAAAATAGATCCTGCCAGTAAAAAAAAAATTGACACTGTGACGCATTTTTAAACACATTCAAGGTTATTTGATCAAATTATATTTGAAGATAAAAATTTGACAGCATGACATGGGCTTTAGATGTGGGAAAAGGTTTGACCACTTTGATAAATTTGTGCAAACACAAAATGTAATTAGATTCAANCCAGAGTATTTTTGCTCAGCTGGTGACAGCAACTTGCTAGCATAGGCGATCGGGACTAATGAACCTTAAATCTCTTGGCTCAACACAGCTTCAACAGCTAAAGAACTAGCATCTACTTGCACTGTAAAAGGCTGGGAAAACATTTCTGATAAACAAAGTCTGAAATTCAGTAAAGAAGTGGAAATAAATCACGACGTTCGTTACATTTCTTCCTGCACTGTACTGCGTGTAANGAACTAGCATCTACTTGCACTGTAAAAGGCTGGGAAAACATTTCTGATAAACAAAGTCTGAAATTCAGTAAAGAAGTGGAAATAAATCACGACGTTCGTTACATTTCTTCCTGCACTGTACTGCGTGTAAACACGACGGTAGTATCTCACTTTGAAAATAATTTTCAAATAAATTTTCAAAATAGATCCTGCCAGTAAAAAAAAATTTAACACTGTGACGCATTTTGAAACACATTCAAGTTTATTTGATCAAATTATATTTGAAGATAAAAATTTGACAGCGTGGCATGGGCTTTAGATGTGGGAAAAGGTTTGACCACTTTGATAAATTTGTGCAAACACAAAATGTAATTAGATTCAANGCATGGGCTTTAGATGTGGGAAAAGGTTTGACCACTTTGATAAATTTGTGCAAACACAAAATGTAATTAGATTCAAAACTGTGCGGTTACAATCCAGAAACTCTTGCCATTGCTGTACAGTACTAGCAGGAGGGTTTGTGTTTGGTTGGAGGAATGAAGACCTGTACAACGAAGCGAGTTGCCTTAACACCTTTATTCACGGTGTCGTATATCTGAGACCTTGTACAGACAGGGGCTTCAAATGCTGTTCTCGGTAAACTCAACACTTTTGAATGCCCGGCTTGAGACATTCTAGTATGCGCATTGTTACATTGTCCACCAAATGTACAACAAACATNCACTTTTGAATGCCCGGCTTGAGACATTCTAGTATGCGCATTGTTACATTGTCCACCAAATGTACAACAAACATGTCTATGAGCCTGCTCACTTTATTCATGCGTCGGTAATTTTAAACTGCAAAATTATCAGAAAAGTAAGTATTATACAAATTTGCTGATTCTTGCATCACACATACGCTTCGAAAATCCAAAAAAAGAAATCAATAATTTCAGTCATTACGAATGTTTACCCAACACGTTTAATTCAACGTTAAGACGTGGAACTACTTTCCCTCCGCCAAGTACTGAGACAAGACGTCTCCGTTCGTGGCATTAATTTATTAATTAATTCAAACCCCGCAAGATGCGCGCCAATTGGAAGATAATGTAACGGCAAAGAAAATGGTGCGACCGCCGTGTAGACACATGTGACTCCGAGGAGAACAAAGCATTTACTTAGAATACGCAATGATAAACACACCGACGTGACACTGATAAAATGAAATTTAAGACACAAGCTNCAAAGCATTTACTTAGAATACGCAATGATAAACACACCGACGTGACACTGATAAAATGAAATTTAAGACACAAGCTATTCCTTATTACGTTTCTCACGTGTTTCTTCGCTTTCATCCAATGAGACTTATATACTGACACCTTTAAGTGAATCACTTTTTTGCTACAAGTCATCGCGGTTTCCTGCCGCGCACTTGGGTCTTCTCGAGAGCTCTTNACTTTAAGTGAATCACTTTTTTGCTACAAGTCATCGCGGTTTCCTGCCGCGCACTTGGGTCTTCTCGAGAGCTCTTCACTTGAGTAGTTCAATTGTGTGTCTACGTTGCCGTCCGCAGAACGTCTCATCATATCTAGGAGTTCTCTCCTCGTGATGGGACAGTTTTCGAACTCACGCCCGCGATAACCACATAATAGATACAATATAGTCTGATTTAAATTTTATTTCGTTTTCATATCGTTTCCAAAACGATCATCCTAGCGAAGGTAGTAGCAGGGATGAACAAGTGATTGGTATTTTGGAACGATTACGTGACACGGAAAAAATAATGATCGATGCTTGATCTCGCTTGAAACACAACTGAAATGTTACGTTCCCAACTAGATCGTATGTAAACGTTGCATATGCACGTGCTTTCTTTGCAGGCTTGTAGCATTTATCTTGAGCATCTGAAACTGTTTTTTTCTTATTGTTACAATAGCACTACATACCTGGCGTGGACGGGTTCACCGGTAAACATTTGCAGCTCTTTGCGTACACCGCCTAGGAAACTCTACAGACAGACGTTGTACTTCAACTGCCGCCACGCCGGCAGACTTGCGCGCGGACTGAGGCTCTGCCGGGCAGCGCGACATGCTGCCACAGGGTGGTCCAGACTCCCCTCCACTCTGAATCGTCAGTTATTCCGACCCTGGCCCCATTTCAGTTTTCCTATTTCCCGGCAGGTTTTGTTGCCGTCTTTTGCCCCAGTCTGTTTCGTTGCCAACTTTGCTCGTCTGTGTGCACGTTCAAATACGTGCAGGTAGAGGGAACGACATTTTGCAAAGGTTGGCTGCAAGAGTACTTATTTAATCACGAAGAGGCTNGCAGATAAGATATCAGCTGGCAAATTGGCGGCTGTCGAGAAGCGCAGTTGACAGCGGACAGCACTCGGCCGTCGAGGCGCTCGCAAGTGTTCCTCGTGGTCCGCCTGGGGACCGGCGTCTCCCGGGCCCTTCCACCCGCTTATCGACGTGCAGTCCAATTGTGATGGATGGCCGGGCCGCGCTATTACCCTGAGAGCATCCAATCGCTTCTGCAAACACCATTTAGTCCCCGGGGCTGCAGTCCCCCGGGCTGGCATGAGTTGCGAGATACATCACCGTCCGTCGGCTGGAACCGTTCACGTCGAGCCGTGCATCGCAGTCCACGAGCTCGCCGTGTGGTGGTTCGCGGCGAAGCGACATGCAGTGACGCTTTGCGATTAGGGGAGAAGGAAACACGCGACGTAACACATGCTGAAACAACGGCTCTCCGTCCCCTGCGCAGTCGACGATGTGGAAAAGGAGAGTAAGAAAAACAGGTAACACTACACGCAAAAGTAAATACAATTTTTTGAATGTAACTCGCGAAATATCACTGTGGCAATGCAAGAGTGAGATGTCTGCATTTTAAATTCACGTTGCTGAGAAAAAGGCAGGGAAAGTTTTCTCTAAGTATTTTGGTCGTTCATTTGAAGTGTACAATTAATACATTTTTTATTAATTTCTATGTTATGATGTTTACATGTCATATTTTAAGGAAGCATGTTTTGTAAAACAAAATTTCAATATCCAAAATTTTAAATAAATCAAATCATTGTAGATATTTTATTTTGGTGTTGCATTAGATATCGTCGTTCTGTATTGATGATAACGCTGAAAAATACATAGCAGGGAAGAAATCAGAAAAACGATCAATTCGCAAATGTCTTGCACTTGCTCTGGCGCGGCAATATATGGCAATGATTGAAAACACGATGTATAGGCGAGCATTAATCTAAAGAAAATAATAAAATAATTCCCCTGCAGGATGTTCCCGACAAGTAATTTACATGTTTTAAAATCTTAGCGTAGAGCTTAAAGGTTTCGAAATTTTATTTTTTTTTAACACAAGAACCTAAATTTTTGAAAACTTGATTGTAAAAATCATATGGAAATTGTGAATAAGTTTTCAATTTTTTAAATCCTTTTCGTTGCACAGTTTCTGCCTGTTTTGTTGGTGATAATGAAATAATGGGTGTCTCCGCCCGGGAATTGAACCCGGTTCGCTTAGGTGGGAGACGAGCGTTCTAGCCACTGCAGCACCGTGGCCCCCAACATGCTCTGTGTTCAGTGACCTACCCTCACTGTGTCAACTGTCTCCTGCTCCTCACGCGCTTTCTGACACTATTGCAAAAATTGTGGTGAAACGACTAATGCAGTTTAGTGGCAGTTCTAGATGTTAGAAGTCACAGAAACACTTATGCATTTTAGTGGCAGTTCTAGATGTTAGAAGTCCAAGAAACACTATCAATTTACAAACCCAGCGATCGTATGCATATGTACGTAATTATACCCCATTTTTACCGTTCATTTTAGACGTTGCACTTTTTGTGTCAATGGCTGCATTTCACTTATTAAATCACTAAAATATTAAAAACTATTTATAATAATTTTTTATTAGTAGTGGTAACCAATTTTTATTTACAAAAGTATATATTCAGTTGGCATTGATATAAGTTTAAAAAAGTTACAACTTTTTTTTAGTAGGAAATACAGTATTTGCCGTAATTGATGAGAAACTCTAGCACAAAATTAAGCCGAAAATGAAGTACTTCAAAAAATTTGGGAACATTCGTTTAAGCTCAGTTCTGTTCCCCACCACCAGGGCCGCACAGCGCGACCCTGTTTTCATCCCAGCTGCGCACTCATTTCATATCACCCCGCACCAAAGACACGAGTATCTTCGCTAACTAACTTACCCCACCTTATCCAGCCCCAATCCAGTTAAAGGAGATTTCATTTATCCTGCGCGACCGTCGCACAGATTTTCCCAGTGCCCTCCCCGCTTTGCGCTGGTTTGCTGTGTCCTTCCACCTCGACCCTTCGTCCTTCGAGGGGTGTCCACGGCTACAACAGCGGCCGTTGCACCAGACAACCCTGCTATAGTCACGATGCATGCGCTCCTTTCAACATAATAAACCTGACCTAAGGCGTATAGGACACGCCTTGAGACACAGCGCATTCTCCAGCCCTCTTAGCTATACTCTGTACCACGTAAGTTGACCAGATTCTGACTGGTCTGCGAAAATAGCACCATTGTTTACATTTGACTACGTATCCTTCCGCCATCAGCTGATCGGTCGCATGGCAACGATGTTGTTTATTTTCATGCTGTCATTATCAGCCGATCCCCTTGGCAATGTACTGTTCGTGGGACGATTTAGGCAAACTTGCTATTCTGAAATACGTAGCTGCAATTGTAGTAAAAGTAATGTGTACACAATTCATTAATCAGTAAATTGTTATGTTAAAGGGCAAAAACATAAAAATTAATTTAAAATTTAGGAACTACAAAAATGTAATGCTAAACAAATTTTAAGATATTTTGGATTGACATCTGTCTAAAAAAAAAATTGTAGGTTATAAAAGTAAAAATATAAAACCTTGCAAAAAAATTTAAAATTTGCTAACTCTTTTTTATTTGTCCGAGGCAGTGAATTTGGGATAACATTTGCGAAACGGTAGTTGTAGCTATTATCACACGTTGGACATAGCAGCTAATATATTCGAGTTGGAAATATTGGGCGTGGAATAACGTTATAATTGCTTAACAACTATTCACGCGTGTCCCATTTTCTTCGGAAACAAGGAAATGGATTTTCGGAGAACAATATGGCGTATAATTTACGTAGACGAACGATTACCTGCCGAATAGAAACACCAGTACTCAAAATCACTGTACACGAAATACAAGTTACTTTAAAAATCATGCAGAGCTCGTGAAAAATAAAGCTATTGGTATATGTTCGTAAATTTATATATGTTGCAGATAGAACGCTTTTTTTTTTGTGGCTGGTAATGCTTCAGAAATAATCCGATGTATAGCGCACACATCCTGTCCGGAGCGAAGTCTGANACGCAGCCTCCCATCCCAATACAAATTTCAGCAATGTGGAAATTGTATTCCTCCCACCGAATACAACTGCTACATGGCAACCTTTGGACCAAGGGATTATTAAGAACTTCAAAACTCACTATAGAAAGTGTGTTTTAAAGCACCTGTTGTCCAACATGGACAANGCCAAGGGATTATTAAGAACTTCAAAACTCACTATAGAAAGTGTGTTTTAAAGCACCTGTTGTCCAACATGGACAATACGACATCGTCAAGTAATCTTGCAAAGAAAATTAACATCCTGGATGCGATTCACTGGATAACGTCCTACGTGAAAAAAATAAGCAAAGAAACTGTGTTACATTGCTTCATAAAGTCGGGATTCGTAAATTCCAGCGATGAAGCCGCAAATCTACAAGATGTTGATGAAGATGGAGAACTTCAAGACCTGCTAACATCATACGGCCCGACGATCGAAACAACGTACGCCGACATCGATGGAAGTCTGGTCACAGTTTTATTAAGAGACTTTCAACGTCTAGAATAAGCTGAAGGAACGTAATCATACAGTTATACGTACACATATGTACATAATAATGTTTTTGTCTTTAAAAAAAATTAATTTTTCATTTGTTTACATTTCAGAGGAAAGCCTAAATGACGAAGNACGTAATCATACAGTTATACGTACACATATGTACGTAATAATGTTTTTGTCTTTAAAAAAAATTAATTTTTCATTTATTTACATTTCAGAGGAATGCCTAAATGACGAAGAAATTTTACGAGAGTCAGAAGTGGAGGACGATGACCCACCGATGAAGGCTGAAAAAGTCTTGATACAAATTAAGCGGGTCAGAAATTTTTTTATTTCAAACAGTGACGCTGAGGGACTTGACTTAGCATTGAGGATTCAGTCAAATGTTGAAAATAAAATTCTTACTAAAAGAATAAATCAATCAAAAATAACAGACTTTTTTTAAGTGTTAATTTCTGTCATAAATTTTATTGCTTCATAAATATTTTAAATTGTTTTTATACATTTTTAAGATAATGTACGTCTGTAATACGTACATACCTACTGCTGTACATACAGTAGTTGTTTTCTGTGCTCCGTGTTGTGAAATAAATTGCCTTTTCCACGTAAATATGTACATAATTTATTATTTACCTATGGCACATCTTGTACGTTTGTATGTATGTACAATTTAAAACATTATTTTCATTTTTCTCCCAAAAGCGGACACTTCTATATAGCGGACAATATTTCATTCCCCAAGGGTGTCCGTTATATGGAAGTTTCACTGTAATTAATTTAAAATTTAGGAACTACAAAAATGTAATGCTAAACAAATTTTAAGATATTTTGGATTGACATCTGTCTAAAAAAAAAAATTGTAGGTTATAAAAGTAAAAATATAAAACCTTGCAAAAAATTTAAAATTTGCTAACTCTTTTTTATTTGTCCGAGGCAGTGAATTTGGGATAACATTTGCGAAACGGTAGTTGTAGCTATTATCACACGTTGGACATAACAGCTAATATATTCGAGTTGGAAATATGGGGCGTGGAATAACGTTATAATTGCTTAACAACTATTCACGCGTGTCCCATTTTCTTCGGAAACAAGGAAATGGATTTTCGGAGAACAATATGGCGTATAATTTACGTAGACGAACGATTACCTGCCGAATAGAAACACCAGTACTCAAAATCACTGTACACGAAATACAAGTTACTTTAAAAATCATGCAGAGCTCGTGAAAAATAAAGCTATTGGTATATGTTCGTAAATTTATATATGTTGCAGATAGAACGCTTTTTTTTNGCAGAGCTCGTGAAAAATAAAGCTATTGGTATATGTTCGTAAATTTATATATGTTGCAGATAGAACGCTTTTTTTTGTGGCTGGTAATGCTTCAGAAATAATCCGATATATAGCGCACACATCCTGTCCGGAGCGAAGTCTGANCTTTTTTTTGTGGCTGGTAATGCTTCAGAAATAATCCGATGTATAGCGCACACATCCTGTCCGGAGCGAAGTCTGAGCCTCTTATTTTGCTCTATAGATCGCGTCTTTCTTAAGTTGACTGTTCTTCTATTACTGACTCGGAACGACACGAAATTGAAAAATATTTCGTTAAATTATTAGAAAAAATAATTTGACAATATTATGCAATATTTCTGTATGCTTTTGGAATTAATATCAAGCACGTGATGAAATCGGGGTTGGAGAGGGGCGATTAAGACGTGANTCAAGCACGTGATGAAATCGGGGTTGGAGAGGGGCGATTAAGACGTGAAAAAAGGTTTTGAAATTGCATTTCATTTGGATACGGATCGTTTTAATGTGCCTTTAATTTTGAACACCTATACATGTATACTTTAGCACGAAGTTTAGTTTACAACACTAAAAACTGTTGTTTTATAACCACGTAAAATTAAAGGTATTAATTAACCTAGGAACTATTTCTCATCGCGTATTTTCGGCTGGTCTAATGTTCGTCGGCCGTACACTCAGAATAGCCAACGTAATATTAACTTATGTTCGTCCGTTCATCAGCTGATTTATGATTTTGTAAATTACACTTGTTTCATGTACGTCAATTTGCCACTCACTNATGTTCGTCCGTTCATCAGCTGATTTATGATTTTGTAAATTACACTTGTTTCATGTACGTCAATTTGCCACTCACTGACTGTCAGAATCTGGCCAGCTTATATGAAATGAAGTATACTAACATGCATGCCGGAGGACACAGAACTGTGAAGGAGCTCACGCTAGCGTATATGGTTTTGGGGACTCACCAGAAAATAAAATTCTATATCCATAGATGGGCCAACCAAAAATACTCAAGTGAGTGAAGAGATTTGGTCGGCTCTTAACATCGAGGTCTTGAGAGCCGATGAGGGTTAAGTGAGGTGAGTATGGAGCAGCGCCGGAGCGGGGGGTGGGGGGAAGCGGCGGGACGTCCCCGAGAAAACCCGCCGACCGGTGGCATCGTCTGACACTATTCCCACATAGGAAATTTCGGATCTTGCCGGGAATTGAACCCTGTTCGTCCAGGTGGGAGGTGAGTAGTCTAACCATTACACCACCTTGGCCCCCAAATATACAATTCAAATAGTATAAGTATATTATTTGAAAAACACTTTAACACTTTTAACGAATCTAGACTGTAAGTAAAATTATTCATTATAATTTGATAAATACATCTTGAGGTACATATTGTTAGCATGTGATTTACGACAGAAGCAATCCTACACAGACTATTGAATTTCAATCAACTGGAAAGTGAAAGTAATAATGTATTTTTCATACAGTAATATCAAATGTATTAAATTTAAAGTCACAATTTTAACNACTGGAAAGTGAAAGTAATAATGTATTTTTCATACAGTAATATCAAATGTATTAAATTTAAAGTCACAATTTTAACGACTTGCATATTCTTCCTATGTAAACACTACCTGGATAAATGTTGGCAAGTTTAACTAATAATTAGCAAAAATACTTAACGTTTAGAAATCTCCTAGCAATGACACCTAATTTACATATTTTGATATACTAATTATTGAAATTTTTTAAGTATTTTTTTAGTAAATTTTGTGTTTTATTTTTGTTACTCAGATTGAATCACTATACTGTAGGTGAATTTGTACGTTACAGAGAAATGAAATTACTAATGAAAACATGTCCTTAATAAGATGAAAAAATTGGTCGGTACTCGACGACATAAAATAATATAATTTTGTAAAATGTTGCATAATTTTTTTTTTAATGGAAAATGTTTTCACCAAATGTGCATACGAAGTAGACTCACCTTGCCAAGGTAAACGTTTTGGTACTTACAGCAATGGATGCTAAGAGAGTCACAGTCTGTCTGCACTAGACAATACTTTCTANAAGGTAAACGTTTTGGTACTTACAGCAATGGATGCTAAGAGAGTCACAGTCTGTCTGCACTAGACAATACTTTCTAAGATGTGCATGCTCTCATTTGGGATCAAACTCACGGCAGGGATTTCCACGAAGGTTTTCGAGACTGACGTAAAATACACTTATATTTTTAATTCCTTAGTGAAATTTCTTTGTTCATTAAAACTAAGNAGGTTTTCGAGACTGACGTAAAATACACTTATATTTTTAATTCCTTAGTGAAATTTCTTTGTTCATTAAAACTAAGCAGGAACATTATTAATTTACTTCAAAATCTGAGGTCCCGGGTGTCTGTAACTAAAAAAATACAGTACACCTACAGANACTGGAAAGTGAAAGTAATAATGTATTTTTCATACAGTAATATCAAATGTATTAAATTTAAAGTCACAATTTTAACTACTTGCATATTCTTCCTATGTAAACACTACCTGGATAAATTTTGGCAAGTTTAACTAATCATTAGCAAAAATACTTAACGTTTAGAAATCTCCTAGCAATGACACATAATTTACATACTTTGATATACTAATTATTGAAATTTTTTAAGTATNTACTTTGATATACTAATTATTGAAATTTTTTAAGTATTTTTTTTAGTAAATTTTGTGTTTTATTTTTGTTACTCAGATTGAATCACTATACTGTAGGTGAATTTGTACGTTACAGAGAAATGAAATTACTAATGAAAACATGTCCTTAATAAGATGAAAAAATTGGTCGGTACTCGACGACATAAAATAATATAATTTTGTAAAATGTAGCATAATTTTTTTTTTAATGGAAAATGTTTTCACCAAATGTGCATACGAAGTAGACTCACCTTGCCAAGGTAAACGTTTTGGTACTTACAGCAATGGATGCTAAGAGAGTCACAGTCTGTCTGCACTAGACAATACTTTCTAAGATGTGCATGCTCTCATTTGGGATCAAACTCACGGCAGGGATTTCCACGAAGGTTTTCGAGACTGACGTAAAATACACTTATATTTTTAATTCCTTAGTGAAATTTCTTTGTTCATTAAAACTAAGCAGGAACATTATTAATTTACTTCAAAATCTGAGGTCCCGGGTGTCTGTAACTAAACAAATACAGTACACCTACAGAATTGTTTGGATGTATTCAGCTGTAGGGTCTGCAACACCAATATAATCTTCAGGCAGTTTTACCATAAAACGTTACCCAAAGCAGGTTAATTAAGGGCTACATTTGGTAGTGTTGTTTTCTTATGAGCCAATAATCATCATATTCCCACTGCTGTTCCCAGTAATATCACTAGGCCATTCTGGAAAATAACACTGTATTTAAGGTCTCCTCTGGGTGGGTCCTGCACTTTATTATTCATTTCTTCGCTGCCCCGCCTTAACCTGACTAATGCATGCTCCGTCTGGTAAAGACGTTCACCAGGCCCACCAGGAAGTAGAGAGTAAGGAAAGGCAGCTCCCATTAGCGCCAACCTTTATCAATTCACACTTCCATAAACCAGAGATTGAGCTAAAATGATGTATCCAGTGGTTTTTAGAATGTATTAAAATGGTCTTTCTAAATACTCACTTTCTCTGCCCTTTAACACCTAGGTGAACTGGGTTTGATTCCCGTCAGGATCGCTCCCGGATTCTCGCATGTGAGAATCGTGCCGGAGGATGCCCGCTGGTCGGCGGGTTTCTCGGGGACCTCACCCTCGTCGGCTCTCAAGACCTCGGTTTTAAGTACCTGCCAAATCTCTCCTATGCCCTTTAAATAACCGTGGTGCAGCTTTTATAATAGTTTGAAAACGTCCATAACAATCGAATAGCAACACCAACATCATTACATTACCAGTTATTCGAGCTGCGCAACCTAGCGATCTAATACTAATGTAAAGAGTATTCAAGACAACACTATGCACTGATAACACTGTGGTAACAATTGTAAGACAATCTTACCATGAATATCTGATTGTGCACTGTGACGTACAGCTACAGTCCTGCTACTATAACAAAGCATTGTGCGGTGGCTGCGCTGCTGGTTTCCTTTCTGCCACGATGGGTCGTCTATTTGCGGGGTCTCAATATGAAATCATATACCCTTACAGTGAGATGAGTGACGAAGTTGTTACATATCTGTACTTGTTGCGGGGTAGTGGTTCCGGCGGTTGAGGTCTGGTGAGTTGGGTGGCCCGAATACGTTCCGGCAGTAGATGAGATCTAGTGAGTTAGATGGCCCCTGTTACAGGCCCTCTGACTGACTGTTGTTAGTGTATGTTGCACTCAGCTGGCTTCCTCTCGACGTGGCACTTCTTGTTGAAGCTCGATAGGTTTATGAGCTCTTAGAGCATTAGGTCGAATGAAATTACTTTCACTGTAAAGAATTACAAAGATTTCTGAAGCTCAGATGGTTGTAAAACCACCAACTGTCTTTCAAATGTAAGGAGTGCCATACGGGCGCCACTTTGACTCACCAGAGGTCATTTCTGGTGACCAATCAACTACATTTGGACTTGTGATAACAGTAGCCGTACCTCCACGTGCTGAAGGATGTCCATTCGGAATATACCTCCTTCTGATAGACGGCAGATGTAGCAAGACACGACATAGCTCTGGCACAGTTCTAAACAGACATTGGTATATTCTGTACCATATAAGAAGGCCACTTTCTTGACAGTTGACAATCGCCGCGCCTTTTCGTTTATGTATCCATTCGCCATCAAATGGCGTTTCAAGAATAGGCTTTGATGTGGCCAGGAGGTGCTGCTGCGTGCGGCAATTGGTGAACTGCTTTGGTGGCGCTGCATTCGTAAACGGAGCTTGTGGACGTGTGTAGGGTCGTTCATAAACGGGGTTTACGAAATACAAGTTACTTTAAAAATTATACAGAGCTCGCGGGAAAATAAAATTATTTATATATGCGCGTGAATACGTTATTTTAAAAAACAAAACTATAACATGTTTCTGAGTGTAGTTCGGGATATGGATGACAGATGGCGTGGAAGGGCATATTGCAACATATGGTGCACTTTTAACCCACAAGATAGCAGCACCTGGTTTGAGAGTCTGGAAACTTTGGATTTTTTCGTCACATTTGGATACGTATCGTTTTATTGTGCATCTCATTTTGAACACCTATACATTACTATTTTATCACGAAGTTTCGTTTCTAAAACTAAAAACTGCTGTTTTATGACCACGTAAAATAAAATGTATTAATTAATGTACGAACTCTTTCTTATGCGCGTATTTTCTGCTTGTGTGATGTGCTTCGGCACTGCTCTCAGAATAGCCAACGTAATATTAACTTTTGTTCGTTCGTGCATCAGCTGATACAGGATTTTTTAAATGGGACGTTAGTTGTTTTCAATATATTAAGTTGCCACTCACTGACTGTCAGAATGTGGCCTTCTTATATGANAGTTGTTTTCAATATATTAAGTTGCCACTCACTGACTGTCAGAATGTGGCCTTCTTATATGAAATGAACTATAGAGCAGGTGACTGTACAGCGAGGACTCGATTCCTTCTGAAAGCTGAGAGCCTCAGTGCGATGTGGTACATGCTACGAGAGAACCAAATAAAAAAATTACTGATNACATGCTACGAGAGAACCAAATAAAAAAATTACTGATGCTTTGTTATCAAATGTTGGACTAGCAGAAAGTTAAGTTCATATCTCTGCTCATTTGCCATTAGGTACATTCCAAGTGTTAGCATGTAAAGGAAGCATCTGGTGGCCAGAGAAATCTTGAAAGTCTGCAGATAAATGTTACGTGCCAGTATAATAAATCCTTCTATACAATATGATTGGAAAGGTCCTCACAAAGCATGAATTCCAGTGACTAGATATGTTAAATCNTAATAAATCCTTCTATACAATATGATTGGAAAGGTCCTCACAAAGCATGAATTCCAGTGACTAGATATGTTAAATCTGTTAAGAGATAAAAAAAATGTCTAGATATTTAGTGTATTTTACGGTTCCGTGACATGACGCCAACGATAAGTTTATTAGAGTTCCAAATCATATGAAACATTAATTTCATCGTATTTTTAAGCATAAATATGAATTTTTTAACTTAACATAATATGATTCAGACAACTTTCGAAACGTTATTTTAATTCAATCTTTGGTTTTGGGTAGAGCACTAATTTAAGTCACAAAAGTGGTATCTTGCGATTTATTTGAAATCCGACACTTGGTTTAGCTGCAGTAATGGATTGAATTTTAGTTATTTTTGGTTTGAAATGTCATATCACGATTTCAAAAGTGAAATACGAGCGAAACCCAATACGTATTTACAAAGGAAACATTTCATGACATTCTGGAAAACATGAACAATATTATTTTCAGCTGTACCATAAAATTGTAATTTTGTTCAATTTTAAGATTTAAACGAAAAAATTATAAATGCCTATTAAGAAATAGTTATTGTCCACAATATTATTAAATGAGTGTGCACGAGTGCTGAGCTTTGTCCCTGTGATGAGATTTTCTAAGACTTGTTTAAGCTTTGTTCGCATGAGGCTCAGGAATAGTTTGAAAGTCCGTTGCCTGGTTGAGAATTTGGTATAGGGAAATACGTGTTAATTACTTTTTTTAACATATAAACCTGAAACAAATACCTAAGTATCAGAAATGATACTCTCAAGCTCGATATCGAGGTAAATATAACAATTTGTTTTTTCAGTAATGTTTTATTTTATTATTAAGTTTGCTGATCTTTCCAGGAAACAGGCTATGATGTTATACATGGCTTCTATAGCAATGAAGCTCGTATTTTTCTTCTCGAAAGTGTTTCCTGGTGGTGTATGTCTATCTTGACCAGGCACATGTTCTCAGCCAGGCAACAGACCTCAGCAGCAGTCCGGGTAAGTTAGGAGTGACAGTGGATGGACCAGACTGTCGTTGTCCTTGTTTCGGTGGCGCTGGGGCAGGTGCGCGCGGAGGTGCGTGTACTCCGGCCTGCTGGCGACCTGCTTCTTCGGCCTGCTGCTGGGTGCCATCTTCTACAAGAACGGCAAGAACGCCGCGAGCAGCAGCAAGCCGCCCGGCAAGGGGGCGCGAGTCCTCACGTCCAGGTGGTCGCCGACGTGCCCCTTCACCCCCAGGTGGCACGGTGCGTGCTCTGTGACCTGCCTGCTCGACCAGCCGCTCGACAAGTGCATCAACACCTCCGTGGTGAGTTGCAACGTCCGCGCCGTTGCCCTGCGCGGTTATTCGACCACTTTTCAAATTAACCTTCGGAAAACGTCACTGCCTCTACACACATGTATTTTGACGTGCTGATTGGCATGCGCCCGGTAACGTTGGTACGGACTGTTCACGTTAAACTGAGCACTTTTGAAAGCCCTGCTTAAGATGTGCTTGTATGCACAGTTTGTATTCTTCCGCCTTATATAAAACTAGCGATCCGGCCCGGCTTCGCCCGGTAACAATTTGGTTTTTACAGCGATACTTTGAAAGACAAAAATGGTTACTGTGGATCATCCTTACAAGATAAGCATATGCTATTGCGGACTTTTCTGTAGACCTTTTTGAGAGCGACAATTCTGTAGTACATCAATTTAATGTATCTCTTATGGTTTAGTCAGCACAAGCCATGTAAGCGCCCTAAAAGCAGTTTTCTACGACTTGATTACAAATGGTTCAACATTTCTCTACTATCCTTACATTAAATTAAATTTTTTATACACAAAAACCTTTCTCAAGATATTCTCTAAATGATGTTGAAAACCGCATAAAAATCCATTAAGTAGTTAAGAAGTACTAAGCGAATACACACACAGACGCGGGTAAGCGACTTTGTTATACACAGAGGTGACAAAAGTCATGGGATAGCAATATGAAAATATACAGATGCAGTAGTATCGCATACAAAATGTATAAATGGGAAATGCATTGGTTGGGCTTTCATTTGTAGTCGAGTGATTCATGTGAAAAGGTTTCTGACGTGATTATGGCCANCTGGCGTGATTATGGCCGCACGACGGGAATTAACAGACTTTTAACGCGGAATGGTAGTTGGAGATAGACGCATGGTACATTCCATTTCGGAAATGGTTAGGGAATTCAACATTCCGAGATCCACAGTGTCAAGAGTGTGCCGAGAATACCTAATTTCAGGCATAACCTACCACCATGGACAACGCAGTGGCCGACCGCCTGCACTTAATGACCGAGACAAATGACGTGTGCGCAGAATGGTCAGTGTTAACAGACAAGCAACACTGCTTGAAATAACCGCAGGAATCAATGTGGGACTTACGACGGACGTGTCCGTTAGGACAGTGCGGCGAACTTTGGCTGTACTGGGCTATGCCATCAGAAGACCGACTCGAGTGCCTTTACTAACAGCACGACATCGCCTGCAGCACCTCTCCTGGGCTCGTGACCATATCGGTTGGACCCAAGACGACTGGAAAACCGTGGCTTGGTCAGATGAGTCCCGATTTCAGTTGGTAAGAGCTGATGGTAGGGTTCGAGTGTGGTGCAGACCCCACGAATCCATGGGCCCAAGTTGTCAACAAGGAACTGTGAAAGCTGGTGGTTCCTCCATAATGGTGTGGGTTGTTTTTACATGGAATGGACTGGGTCCTCTGGTCCAACTGAACCGATCATTGACTGGAAAGGGTTATGTTCAGCTACTTGGAGACCACTTGCAGCCTTTCATGGACTTCATGTACCGCAAACAACGATGGAATTTTTATGGATGATAATGTGCCATGTCACCGGGCCACAACTGTTCGAGATTAGTTTAAAGAACATTCTGGACAATTCCAGCGAATGATTTGGCCACCAAGATCACCCGACATGAATCCCATTGAACATTTATTGGCACAGACTCCTGCACCGGAAACACTTTCACAATTATGGACGCATATAGAGGCAGCATGGCTCAATATTGCTACCGGGGACTTCCAACGACTTGTTGAGTCCATGCCACATCGAGTTGCTGCACTTCGTGTTGCAAAAGGAAGTCCGACACGGTATTAGGAGGTATTACATGACTTTTGTCGCCTCAGTGTATACTATTTAGAGATACTATGTTGGCCTAGGTTTTTATTTGATTACGGCAACCCAAAAGGAAGGAAACATTTTTTACCCGATAGTCAAGAAGTATAGTAATGTTTT
Source organism: Clitarchus hookeri (assembly GCA_002778355.1). Classification (NCBI taxonomy): domain Eukaryota; kingdom Metazoa; phylum Arthropoda; class Insecta; order Phasmatodea; family Phasmatidae; genus Clitarchus; species Clitarchus hookeri. Next base: position 198,089 of record NQII01003163.1, on the reverse strand, counting down.
TGGAGTGAATTTGTGCAACTATCGCGTAGTTACCACATTTTCGCTTTCCATCATCGACGTATGAAAATCAAAACGTGAGATTCATCAAGTTGTAGCTTTAGAAATAAGTGTACCTAGGTTCTAATTTTTGCGCTTAGCTGAGGGATCTTAATCGATCACCAAAGTTAAGCAGCGTTCCCAGCGGCACACATTTGACCGTTTAGTGGCATAACATCTGAGCGCTTCCGGGCTTCGGAAGGCACGTTAAATATTCGGTCCCGGTTGTTATCGATTGATAGCAGTCGTTAAGCCATGTCAGAGGTCCTTGGGCGGCCTGATAAACTCTGACACCAGGGGATAAAAATATTTCGATAACGTTCCCAGCCATTGCATTATTATGTTTTGTTGTTATTCCACAGGAACCGTACAATTTTCCGGGAAGAAAAGTATCATATTTCCTATTCCAGGACCTAAAGTACCTACATCTGCTCAGCCGTTATGGAGCTAAATGGTAACAAACATACACACGCACGCACACGCAGACTTTCGCATATATAATATTAGTAAGGTTGTTGTTGTAATGTGTTTTCGATTCTTCGCCTGGCCTGGATACCGACGGGTCGCTGCAGTTCGATAGGCTTGTCCGCCATTACTGAATCGTAACAAAACGTTCTATACAGATCTATCTTTCGTGCACGCATTTGATCATGAAGCTTGCTTTACAATTGTGAATAAGTCATCACAGCCGCGACGGGTAGGCAATGATCTAGTGGAAGAGTTGAGTTTATTGCCTACTCCCAGGCGTTTGACACATTTGTTGTTTTTCAGTTGTAATTTATGAAGGGACCGTACAATTTTCCGGGATAAAAAATATCCTATTTCCTATTACAGGATTTAAAGTACCTACATTCAAAATTTCATCAAAATCAGTTCAGACGTTATGGAACTGAGTGGTAACAAACTCACACACACACACAGGCACACACACACACAGAGACTTTCGCATTTATAATATTATTAGAATTAACACCGTCATTGGCCTCATCACTTTATTCATGTGTTGGTCAAATTAAACTATGAACTTATTAGAAAAGTAAATATTTTACAAATCTGCTAATTATTACATTTAGATGCATTATAAACGACGGAAAGCGAAATGAATATATTTAAGTTGTCACAGATGTTTACCTTACACTTTTAATTAGACGTAACGGCATGGAACTGCCTTCCTTCCAATGTTACCAACTTTATTGGGCGCATATATCTCAGTGCGCCCGTTAAAATACATGTAGGTAGAAGCAGTGACATTTTCCTAGGGTTGATTTCGAAAGTGCTCACTTTATCGTGAACAACCTTTAACGATGGAGGGAAAATGTTCTATGCCTTAACATTGAATTTAAAGTGTTAAATACAGTTATTGGTAAAGTAAGCACTTTTGCAACAAAAAATATTACAAACCCATAACTACGTATACGAGTATGCTATAGTAGACACTGGTATGCAGGTTCTTAGTTAAGTTGGGAGCTAATAAATAAATACAGATCTTATTCATTGATGTTGTATTGTGAATGTAATGCTTAAATATGTATCCAATTAAGTTATTCCCTTTCTTTTTTGGGGGAGGGGGGAGGGTTCACATTAGAATACGACCTGGCAGATTAGCAGCACATTTTCATTCCTTACATTCCCACAATTTCGCTTGGATGGCGCGTGAATGAAGTGATGAGGGCCAAAGCAATATTTATTTTATGCACAGTGGAAGAATGCACAATTTACCTGCAAGTAGATATTAAGCAGGGCTTTCAAAAATGCAAAGTTTACACTGAATAGCTTATAAAGGATTACTATACAGGAGACACAAGACGTTTTTCGCCATTGAGTGGAGTGGAGTAGGGGCTTGAGACGCTCTTAACAATGAGGCCGATAAAGGTGAAACAAGGTGGATGCTGAGCAGTACAGGAATACAAGGGCAGGGTAAATGGCAGACCCCGAGAAAACCCACCGACCAGTGACATCGTCCGGCACGATTCCCCCGTGCTTTATATCATTAACATTCTCTTAACTACTGCCATAGGAAAATGTTTCACTCATTTGACGAGAAAGTGGAACCTGTGGTCTTAACTTAATTATCAAAATAATTAATCAAGATTCGATCAAGATGCTGTATCGCAGTGGGTTTAAATGTGCAATAACAAAAACCTTTTATTGAGACTTTATCAATGTAATGGAATATATATATTTATATTAAATTTCTGCACCACAAATTTAGTTATTGAAATATGTGGTTCACTTCCTACTCATGAGTGTGTGTTGTAAGAAAGTTACCTAAAGATTTCCATATACGCGATATGAAATAATAATATTTCCATGAAAGTTCCCGTGCCTTCTACGCAGAGAAGCTGCATAATAAAATGATCCGAAGTACAAATATAGCATAAATTCGAGAAACACATCCATTCCCTGTCTATACTTACAAAGAGCGGCCATAATAAGGGCAGCGTGTTGTGAAATATTATCTGTAGACTTGAAAGTGTGTCACACTCTATCCTCTTTGCAGACAAGTACTGAAACGTTATATGGAAAATTGTTAATGGTTATAGGAATAATTGTACCGAATTTGCAGGTCTCAGGCGTGTCAACATACTCCACGAATCTATACATTTATAACTTAAAAAAATTGTGATGATATTCAATCAATTTAACTAGAATTGGCAACTTGAATTCTAGGTCGTAAATACGTAAAATTATCTCAGCCACTTCAATATCCTCTTATACTCAGCATTACCTTAAACAAGTGATCTCCGGTAGACAATTTTGAAGAAAACATCCCGTTTTCGTCCGAAAAATAACATAACGAATTTCTTATATGCTGTGTACAGGATGAAAAACCAATTGTTACACATCAAATCATCAACCATATTATTGGAAGCATTATACGAACTAACTTACGGCGATGTATTGTTTCCATCACTGTTTAAGTTCATCGACGAATATGAGAGTAAAAAAAATGTTATGAACCCAATATATTCCACTTATGTTAAAAACACTTGAAGTTTGACATCAGCTCGCATATTTTTGTACTTATCACTCTCCGCGGCATATTAACATAACATTTTGGTCACTGGTCATTTGATGTTTATATTATGTTTTTCTTTTCTATTGTCTTATAAAGCTTTTTACAAGTTACTTTTTTGACACATTGCACATCCTGCCGGCAATGAAGACTGGTGGAGCAAATACATCTGGTCTAGCAAAATGGAACTTTTCCAGTACTTAGTATACATTGTGGATATTTACGAATTTGTGGGAAAAAGAAATAAAATGTTTAAAATGTTATAGTTTCCTGCTATATTTAAGTCGCCCAAACATTTATTTGTATATTTCTCTACCTTGGCTTTTATGGCGGTATTTCTTATATAACATGGAATGGGAATTTTCGAGTGTCTAGCAACAAGAATGCTCTATACAGCCAAGTAATCGTAGCAGAATTTATAACCATTAGAGAAGAAAATATATTATTTATTCTATGTATAAACCATTAAACTTGTCATGTTAAATGCTCTGCCACTGAAGTTTTATTATTGTTCATAGTAATCTATTTACAAAAATTTTTAAAATTTTAATTATAATTATATGTCCTTTAATTTTATTGTTTGGTTTCACTAGATAATTCTTTAACTTAAGCAAAAGGATTGAGAAAAAAGGTGATTTCACATTCACTTTTAGAAGTCTGTCGTGTGGTATATTAAGAAGACGAAAGTCATTTAAAACCCTTCTGCTAGATTCTGAGATAAAATTTTGTAAATGTTTTCAGCCACGGAATAATTAAAATAAAGTCATTGCCCAATTAATATTTAATTTAAAATCTTATATGCGTAAACAATAAGCAGATTCCAATAAGTTAAAAAAAAGTCCTTCATATGCTCATCAAATATATATACTTAGCAGTAATATTTGTGACTCGTGTGTGTCTACATGTAGTTAATGTTTCCTTTCTTTCAACACAGCATGCATAGATAGTAACTTGAAAACGAAAATTTTGTTCTATATGTTATTGTTTGGTTACTAATAAGGAAATGTGTTTTTTTCGCAGCAAACTTGTGAAGAAAAGGCAGTTTCTCTGAACCTCTTGTGTCCTACAACCAGTAAACTTTCCATATCAAGCGAGTATTTCGCTGAGGTTCAGTTGGATCAAAGAATAACTAAGCTTTACTTAGTAAACGGCAGAATTAGAACAGTGCATGATGGTGCATTTGATACGAAATTGTTGGCAAAGCTTAGTGTCCTAGTGTTGGAACTGCCCCGTTTGACAGCATTATCAAACAACACATTCCAAGGCCTTAGGCATTTGAATGAATTGGCCATATGCGATGCTGTCAGTCTGCACCATGTTGACAGTGGCGTACTGGATCCAGTTCGCTTCTCGCTCGAAAGGCTAAGTATATCAGGACTGCAGCAGTGTCGAAAGTGTAATTTGTTGAAGAATTTCACCGGCGCAGTGGAGCTCATCTCCATGGAAATCCTGGACATCCGCTACAATAACTTAAAAGACCTTCAATCGGGCACATTTAAAGGGGCTTCGTCAGTCAGAAGTATGTACTTATCTCACTCAAATGTCCAGGACGTGGAGCCTGGTGCGTTCTCTCACCTTGTCAGTCTGGAACAGCTGTTCCTGAACGGGAACTTCTTGAAGTCCTTGGAGGATGGTGTCTTCCATGGCATGCCCTACGTGAGGTCAGTTTGGCTGGACAACAACCCCTGGAACTGCAGTTGCTCCCTCCAGTGGATGCAAACATGGCTCGGGAAAGGACTCGCGTTGTCTTCGATGCCCAAATGTATGTACCCAGAAAAAATCTCTGGCAGGAACCTTGCTGAAGTGACCCTATGCCAGACTGCGACACTGTCTCCAGAACCTGTTGGTGCACTTTTGCCTGGTGGCATGAACCAGGTCACCACCATTAAGTTTCTGACTCCAGGAAACCCTTCAGAATCTACCATAAGGCTTCCGGTGATCAGTACAAAATATGGTTATCCAACAACTACCCCAGGAAATCCCTTCAACACAACACAGCTAGGCGACTATAAACCCCACTTCAACCAATCTACGACTTTACACTCAGAAAAACCTAATATTTCCACAGTCACCAAAATCGCCTCTACCCAATTTCCACCTGCAAGTATATTTACAAGCCATAGAACTACTTTAAACATAAATGTAAACTGTAATGATACAGAGAAGTGTTTTTCCAATACAACTAACATAACTACCAAAGTTAGTTCAAGCGTATCCACTACTGCAATGAGTGAAAAAATAACCACAGATGACACAATTACGAAAACCACCAGTGACTCATTAGAGAGCAGCAATGCATCGAGCTTAAAACCAAAGCCAACATCGTCGTCCACAATAAATACACAAAGCGCATATATCAACTCTTCCACAGTCAGCACAATTTCACCTAGTCCTCTAACTAATATTACACCATCGCTTACAACCTATGGTTACTTGTTTGTCACTGCGAATTCGACAATAAAGGTATCTGAAACACCAAATTTAAGTAACACAGAAAATTCGTCAATGTACAATAAAACCACTAACGAAGCTGCTTCACAATATATGCCTACAGAAATAGTAACGAAATCCACTGAAAGTACCAAAACTGAACCAGTCTTAAATTATGTGAGCTCAACAGAAACCACCCCATCAAAACTAATTACAACTGAAACAGTGCACACTGAAAAAACAAACAAAATAGCCACCTCACTTACAACATTAGCTGTTATCAACACATCACATGTGAGCTCGGCAGTATCCAAACCTTCTTCTTATGAAACACCTATGACTAATCAGAGTACCTTACATAATACCATAGGGGAAACTTCTAAGGAGGCAACTATTACACGTAGTCAAACAGGGCACCCAATATCTAGTACAAGATATGTAACACAAAGTACCAGTGGCAAAAACACACCAGTTTCACCTACCAAAACACACGACATTACTAATCCAAATAGTCACCAACCTACAGGCACTAGCAGTATAGGAAATAATATCACCTCCGCTCAGTTAGTAGAAACAACTATTCCGCCAGTGGTGCATTCAACATATCATAACTTTGTGGCAAGATGCGAAGTATACCACGGCGTGAGAGATTCACAAGTAAACAGAAGCAGCAGCTTGAATGCATCAGAGGGACTCTTCACAGTCATGTCCATAGGAGACAGACTTGTAAAGTTCCCTTCCAATGCCCATAACTTTTTCATCATCAACGAGGCCTCTGACAATGGCCAGAAAATCAAAATCACGATGAGAGTCCCCGAGTCCAGCACTCTGTTTTGGGTTAGGACGAAAAGCCCAAGTGGGCTGGGCTGTCTCACAGAACTGTCGAGCGTCGTGACCATAACGGGCCTCCTGCCGGACAAGTCATACATGTTCTGCGTGCTGGTGGGCCTGGACGCCACGTTCTCGCCATTCAACTGCCTGCCCCACGTCACAAGCTCGATGTACGAGGACCAGGCGTGGATCACAAACAGGGAGAAGGCGGTGGTTCTGTTCGGGCTCGCCTCCTGCTTGACGCTCGCCGTGTTGCTGGGCGCTGCTCTGCTGTTCCTCTTCGTGAAGCGCCACCCCACCCTCATCAAGGGGAAGCGAGTGCTGGTGGCCAAGCACAGGGTCGCCGACGTGATCATTCTGCCGAGCGACTACAAGGGCGAGCTGCTGTCTGCAGAGGTCCTCCAGGAACAGGTGGCCTCCGACGGCACTCTGAGGTCGAAGTGCAGCCGTGCCAGCACCTCCAGCTACGTGACTGTCAACGAGCCCACGGCACTCGAGCTGTTCGCCTACAGGTTCGAGCAGATGGCGGGCAGACTCAGGGCATCTTTCAGAAGTCATGCTCATCCACGAATGGGTGAGCTATGACAACTGGTCATGGTGGAATTGAGATATCTGAAGATAGCCAGGCCAGCAGCTTCAGCTATGCGATGGTGAATGATGCCACAACAGTGGAGATGCTCGTCTACAAGTTCGAGCGGATAGTTTGAAGGCTCAGCACATACTTCGTGAAATTAAACTGATTTTCAAGTGGATGATATGTTACTTCTGGTGATTTTGTGATGGGACTGGAAACCAAGAACCTATAAGGTAACCTTCAAGTGATCCTGGGTGAGATGTGACAACTGTTTACCACTTCAACAGTGCGACATGTATAGTGACACATGTCTGTATTTTCAGTGGAATATGATAATGTTCTCTCTAACATATGGACAGCATGCTAAAGCACAAAACTATATTGGCAATTTTTTGAATATGAAAAATAAAATTTTATTCTATACCTTGCACTTTTGTGGGTTCTTGTAACAAATGATATGTAAGAAGTAGAAAAATACTGTATAATAGTTTTTTGTGAATGTTTTATGTGCTCTTGCTCAATATTTTAATATGATTTAATCTGTAACAACATTACCAAAGAGACTGTGTCGTTCATTTACTGTAGTAATAATACATTTTCTCATAGATTCCTAGGACAGCAACTTACCGAGCGAGGTGGTGGAGTGGTAAACCCCTAGACTCGCATTCGGGAGGAGCTGGGTTCGAATCCCAGTTTACCGAGATCACTCCAGGCGAATGCTGCGATGGTTTCTTACTACAGGCCATGGCCGATGTCATCCCAGTTCCGGCTTCTCTGAGCAACGTTCTTCGTCTCTAATGACCTCGCTGTCGACGATACGTTAAGCCCTACCTATATTTATTGGCGTGACATAGTTTTCCATTAGCAGAGCTACATTGTGAGGGCAACCAAAAGAAGTAGGAACCGTCTTTTCTAAGATGTCTCTAGCATCTGCAGCCTTCGTTCCTTTCATGTACGAAATTTTCAGGGAAAAATGCTTCTCGTGGACGGACTTAAAATGTCGTACACATCCTTGGTATGTTACTAGAACCTTCTAGGTATGTGAAGAACTGTTATATCTGGGAAATTATTTTGGCTTCATAGGGCAGTAAATCAAACCGACTCTGGATTGTCCCTAGGATTTTTTTAAGATATTTTCTTACTCCGTCCATGGGGTGTACTCAGGAGCTTCATGGGATATGCAGCATTCATCCTGGTCCGTCACTAGCACATCCATGGACTACTTAAATGAGCAGTTCTACAGTGAGCTCAGAAGTGGAAGTACTATTCTAAAACAAGGGACCGTGTGGGAAATTCAGGCGTTCCATCGAAGGACTGTGTTCATGGAACTGTTTGCAGTTTAAATGTTGACATAAACAAACCTTGTTTCACTCTAAATGTGTGTATACAATTTGTAAGTTTTTCAACAAGTTTGCAGAACCTTAGTATTATAGAATTATTATAGTTAGTGATGGCCGTTCCTTCACATGATAAACGTATTTCATTTCAATGCAGAAGTAAATTATTGACATGTGATTCACTTTTGATTCCAGCCAGTGAACTTATACCTACTGGATATGTGAACACATGTTAGTTTCTAAAAATTAAATTTGTCTGTAGAGAAATTATATTAATTGCTCTTGCAGTCTAAATTATATCAGAAAGATACATTTTAAGTAAATAATCATGCTACTGAATATCAAATATTCGACATTTATTTGAATTATTCGGTTTATCAGCCAAGTAAATACCAAGAACTTACTCCGTTGTAGAATCTTTCTATGCGAAAATCCACACTTCCATAAATCTAGGAAGAGCACAATATTGCAATCTGTCATTAAAATGTTTGATTACAGTTCAAATATTTGTGTTTGTGAATTTCAATCCACACTCTCGAAAGTATTTTTTTCTCAAAATTACGGCAGTTCAGTTCACATTGTGATCCTGGACCGTGACACTCATTAGTGGATCCAGGCCTAATTATTGGGAGATGATGTTTGCGACAATAAGAAAAAGTTAATTGCTTTATCGTTTAGAATTAAGTTTGCAAGAGACAAGAATCAGTTCTATTACAAAGACTTCGAAATAGATAATATTATAAGTGTCATAAAATACTGTTAACTATGAAGAAACATGAATAGCTACAAGAATCTATAAAGAGTTTTTCTCCTGCAATCATATTTCAGAAACATTATTTAACTATGTTGGAAGATTAAGCTATTGCAAAACAAAGTAAAACTTTCTGACATGTATTTTTGGAGCAGCATTATTAAATTTGTTTTTTTTTTTTTATTTAACCACAACCAATGATTTTAAAAATGAAAAAATAATTATATGTCTGACTTACAAATTTGTAAAAACATTCTGGGGAAAATAGTTGATGGTCATTATCTCTACGCCTACTCGCTCATAGAGCGCGGAGATGGAAATATCGATTGTAGAAATTTCACCTAAGGTATTATTATGATATATGAACTGTGAGTAGATAAAACATGCGATCTCGCCGTCTTCTTTATATCAAANTTCATTTGAATGTAATTTGTTCAGCAACCAAATTAGGATATGAGCATGCGGTAGTCCACGCTTCTGCCATTCCATCTTCTTTATATCAAATAAGACAATAATTTCTTGGGCTACAAAATGTATAAATGAATGAGTGGTTTGAGAAGTACNATCTTCTTTATATCAAATAAGACAATAATTTCTTGGGCTACAAAATGTATAAATGAATGAGTGGTTTGAGAAGTACTTATCACAGAACTTGTTCTGTGTGTGATAAACTGCAACATAACATTAGCTGTAAACTTGCTAACATTAACTTCAAACTGGAGATAACTATTGAGCGCGAAGTTACGCATCTGTATAAATAAAAACAGACGTTCAATAAGTGGTTGCCTACATAGAGTTTTTTCTTTGGTACTCTTGAAAAATGATATTTCGATCTTTACACAAGAATAAAATTCACATTCATCTTTCTCTGGGTGTCACATATGTTTGTAAAACACTTTTTCTTGGAATATGAATCAGTGGCCACACTATTTTTATAGCAGAAAAATCGTTATTTGTTAAATATGTCATGCCTCTTTGCATGTCGTAATGTAATCAGGGCAGCATGACATTTCGTTTGGAACTCTAATTTCTCGTTTTCTCGTAAGCCAGTCACTCTAAATTAAAATTTTATTTTGTTCATGGCATGTTTGGTAAAATCTGTTAAGAACCCAACTGCCTGTAACATGAAAATTTGAATGAAAATAAAACAAATTTCTTGAGAAATAATCTTTATCGCCATAATCCTTTCCATGTAACATACGATGAATTCAAAATGTATAATTTTAGGATGTCTAATTTTTAAGAAAATCTTTCTCGATAGAGTGACTGAGAACAACAGTGGCCTAAAGGCCTATATGTAATGTTTATAAACAATTTTAACACAAAATATTTACATACACATAGTGGTTTAACATAAAATATTCTAATGCTTTCTCTTGCAGTTTATAGTAACTCAAATAGTTTTGGCACTCCAGTTAGCAGGTTCTGAGTTCGAGAGAACAGAAAGATGGAATTGTTTACAGTTTAGATGCCGGCAACAATACTAAAAACTAGTATGTTCAATGTGACTTAAATTGCCTGTCGAAAGTAAGTCAATAATAGTGTTTGTAAATGAATCCCTGTGGCTGCAGACATGCTAACCTAGCAGAGAAATAAATACTTAGGAAAAATACAAATAAGAGGAATTGTCTNATCCCTGTGGCTGCAGACATGCTAACCTAGCAGAGAAATAAATACTTAGGAAAAATACAAATAAGAGGAATTGTCTGCAGATAGGACAATGTGTATCACAATAGCAGCTTATTTTAAGCGTGAACCATTGTGTGATGTATTTCGTCCGTCCTATGCACATGTATCCTTTCTACCTGGAGCCTGGCTTGCATATCCTTGTGCTGGGAATATAGGCAATATCGTGACACCTGCATGCCTCATCCANATCCCTGTGGCTGCAGACATGCTAACCTAGCAGAGAAATAAATACTTAGGAAAAATACAAATAAGAGGAATTGTCTTCAGATAGGACAATGTGTATCACAATAGCAGCTTATTTTAAGCGTGAACCATTGCGTGATGTATTTCGTCCGTCCTATGCACATGTATCCTGTCTACCTGGAGCCTGGCTTGCATATCCTGGTGCTGGGAATATAGGCAATATCGTGACACCTGCATGCCTCATCCAGTGCGTTGGTGCTCGTTTCACCGCATGCCAACCTTTTAGCTAGCTTGGTACCCGGCCCACAGAACCTGTATCCGGGAATGTGCAGCTCGAANAGTGCGTTGGTGCTCGTTTCACCGCATGCCAACCTTTTAGCTAGCTTGGTACCCGGCCCACAGAACCTGTATCCGGGAATGTGCAGCTCGAAAGGTATATTTTTGATCAGCTTGTCGATGGTCGATGATCCCTCTTTGATTTTATCTTTCTTCTAGGAGTCATCACATGCTACTGCGCAATGAACCCGACAGTTATAAGTTTTCGTTTTAGTGTCATGGAGATAATCAAGCAAGATGTTAGTATACCCATCCACATCACCGAGGAAGATGTCGAAACCTCACACCATGCATGTCGTGGCATGCTGTTGCCCAATACTGTGTGGGGATTTATTTATGGACCATCGGGATGTGGCAAGACATGTGCTGTTGAGTTTGCTGGAATAACCGAATAGTCTTAGGTTCGAGAACATGTACCTGTACTCCAAATCGCTCCAGCAACCGAAAAACCAGCATGTAGCCTTTTACTACAGACCATGGAAGGTCTACGCTTATTTCCTAGCAGCGATAACGAGGCCATCGTGCCATCGAGTGAAGTAATGCCAAACCCCGTCTTTATTTTTGACGATGTGACATCTGGGAAACAGACTTGCATCCAGGAGTACTTTAGCATGGGATGGCATGCGAACGTGGACTGTGTGTACTTGAGTCAAACTTATTCGCGTGTGCCAAAACAGTTTCTATACAATAATGTGAATTTCCTCATGTTGTTTCGCATGGATGATACGAACTTGCGGCATGCGTACGATGGCCTTGTCAATACGGACATGGCATTCGAAGAGTTTAAGGATAAGTGTTCTTTATGCTGGAACAAGGAGTACAGCATATTGGTGATCGACAATGAACCGTTGGTGGATAAGGGAAGGTACAGACGTGGCTTCGATCAGTTTATAGTTATATACCAGCTATGAGTCACGATACCATTTCCAAATTCAGGCATGGTCTACACTTCGATGATGATGATGATGGGAATGGGTTCACGAATGCTCGCCTCACTGTTGTTCACAGGGGCCTGTCGCTACTTTGGCAAAAGATCGAGAACGTGAAAAATAAGGTGGTGGAAGATTTGGTGCCCATCGACCGGCAGGTAGGGGGCGCATAGGCGCGGATAATATACCTGATAAACATGTCAAATGCGCAGAGATGGGAAGAATTGAAGGCTCTTCAAAATACATTAACGTCCAAACTAGCTGCGAAAATCGATGTTGCGAGGCCTAGCAAGAAGGTGCTGGATGCGTGCATCGACCGACTTGAAAGGATCGTAAATTAACATCCCTCAACTCGACAGTGAATATGTACACATAATTGAATAAACACATAACCTGTGTGGTTATGTGCTTATTCCATTCCATGAATGATGGTGAACCAAACCGAACTGACGACTGAGCTGCAGCGGGCCATCGAAGCTATTCGCGCGAAATATCTACTCGCGAAAAGTTACAGACTGGCTCTCGAGAATCAAAGGGAAGAGGCTTACAAGCCGATAAACAAACCATCTCGACAAACTTAGTTGGCAACACCAGGAGAGAACTTTGCCTCGGCTGATTATCAAACACGATATCAAGGTAGAAGGACCGACCCCGACGTGTAAATGGAAAAGAAGTCTGGAACAGTCTAATCGGAAGGGACATCACTACTGGTGAAGGCGATTTGCCCCTTATTGATTTGCTGCATGTGCGAGATCGGAAACGAACGTGAAAGCACGGACCAGAGGTGGGCACCCTGGTCGGGCACTGCATCGCTTCCTACTCCACTCGGAATAGCGACAAGACGTAAAGCTTGCGACACCACGACGAAAAATGGTTTCTCGGAAACAAGGAAGAGATGTTCTTTCCAGCAGATGTGATGAAGATCGGCAAACGCAAGGTGAAATTGAATCATGATCCGTGCGAACTTTTCTTTCATAGGCATCCTAGACACCACACCGAATCGGATTTGCGCAAGTACCATCGCCTGCTACAGTCCAGTCGTGCTCATCATTACGTGAACGATAACCCCTCAACGCGGCGATTTAAGGGCATGACCCATGCGAAATTCAGCATTATCGTGGGACTGTTTCCACAATTGGTCGAAGCTATTGGATCGGGTCTGCTGCCGCAGAAGATCGACGCCAAATGCAAGATAGGCTACGTTTTTTTGGGACGATCCGAACAAACTCGTCGATAGACTACAGATACTGGTAGCTTTGCAGTCTGTGGGCAACCGGTTGCACACTAACGAGATTATATCCATCATCGAAGAACTCGTCGAAGCTGGCTATGTCGTGAGATGACGAAATATGCAGTTTCTGGGGAATTGCACAGATCGGCTAGAAGGAATTATCCTCGAAGCAAATATGTCATGAAAGGGTTGGACGATACTTTCCAATCCAACCTGATCGAAATGCAAAAATATTATTTTGCGAATAAAGGCAACCACTACATTTTGACCATAATAAACACATTTTTCAAGTATGCTTGGGCCAGACCGCTCAAGTCAAAAAATACATGTGATGTCACCGAGGTCATGCATATGTAATGAGAGGACACGTACCATTTTCACCGGACTCAGAAGGCCAAATTGTGGAGACATTTCACGGCNTCATGCATATGTAATGAGAGGACACGTACCATTTTCACCGGACTCAGAAGGCCAAATTGTGGAGACATTTCACGGCAAATGGAAACTACAAGTGGCCTGAGCTACTGCCAAAACTCGTCCGCGAGAATAATTCCACCGTTCATTCTACCATTCGCATGAAGCCCGAAGATGTCGAGGACGACTCCTTGACTTGGACCACGTATACTCTTCCGACGAGGAGGGACCTGCGCAAGCCTAAAGCCAACATCAGTGACCTGGTGTGCATCTACTAACAGTGTGGCATTTTCTGTGGCATTGTTTGCCCTTCACCTTGGCCAGATTTATTATAACTATAGCATGTTGGTGGAGGGGGTGTGCACACCTGTGCACACAGCCCACTGTACCTATCAATACTCCCAGCTGGTGTTGTGGTGCTGAGCAGGGGAGGGGTGAGTGCAGGTGCNTCATGCATATGTAATGAGAGGACACGTACCATTTTCACCGGACTCAGAAGGCCAAATTGTGGAGACATTTCACGGCGAATGGAAACTACAAGTGACCTGAGCTACTGCCAAAACTCGTCCGCGAGAATAATTCCACCATTCATTCTACCATTCGCATGAAGCCCGAAGATGTCGAGGATGACTCCTTGACTCGGACCACGTATACTCTTCCGACGAGGAGGGACCTGCGCAAGCCTAAAGCCAACATCAGTGACCTGGTGTGCATCTACTAACAGTGTGGCATTTTCTGTGGCATTGTTTGCCCTTCACCTTGGCCAGATTTATTCTAACTATAGCATGTTGGTGGAGGGGGTGTGCACACCTGTGCACANTAACTATAGCATGTTGGTGGAGGGGGTGTGCACACCTGTGCACACAACCCACTGTACCTATCAATACTCCCAGCTGGTGTTGTGGTGCTGAGCAGGGGAGGGGTGAGTGCAGGTGCACCTGCCAGCTCTGCTGCGTAGTTCATGGCTCTAGAGGAAGAGGGGTGGCGACGTCTCGCTGTCCCATTGTGGCCAACTCGCTGCACATGCCCTGCGTCGTTTATGTAATGGTGGCTGCAAAGCTGGTTTTGGTGTGCTTTTACGCCATGTGGTGTGGCATCTCTGGGCATCGTTCTGGCATCTGGTTGGCATCAGAGCATTATCCCAGGTTGATCACATTTTTCCTGATGTGCTCTTGATGTTGTCGGCCGGGAGCAAATAGGTGGGAAAATTGCTCAAAGAGGGGTTGAGGCGCCAGGAAATTTTGAGGTTCTATGGGTCGAAAAACGTGANAAATAGGTGGGAAAATTGCTCAAAGAGGGGTTGAGGCGCCAGGAAATTTTGAGGTTCTATGGGTCGAAAAACGTGAGGAATGATGATGGAAAGATATGCCCCGTGTTGGACGCCAATTAACACCTGTGGGCTGGGTGGTTAAGGGAAGTTTTGAAGGGTGGTGAAAAACATTGTTAGGTGGTTTGTGGATTTGGATACCCGACTAGGTGCCAAACACCATCGGCAGATGGTGCCAGTTGTTGCTGCTGGTGATGATATCAGGGTACAGCGGGCCATTCGACCCGATGTATGCAGTCCCTCGATGAAATGTTGGAAGAGCCAACTTACATGGAAAATACTGAGTGTCTATTCAGGCTGACCCTCTGGTCTTAAACTGCAAAATCTCTGAGTTGAGCATACTGGCTGTTAAAGTAAATTACCTGGCATTACTGTGAAAGCGGGTTGTATCGGACCTGGACCCCGAAAAACCCGAAGACAATACTTGTAATGTAAAACATGAAGTCTGAAAACTTGCGTGTAATCACTCTTGCACAAAAACACTCACATCACTCTAGGGGAACACTTTATACGGACTCTGGCCTGTGGCCCACCAGACAGGCAACAATGAGAAAAATACACATTTTTACATAAGTGTGCATTATTGGTTCATTAAGCTTCTGGTATGTTACATTAGACTAATGCAGCTAAAGGTGATTGGCACGAAATCATGAAACCATCCGGAGCACGATGTGGTGAATGCTGACCCCGTGAGACACTCGACGGCGACTGAATCTGGCGAGCATGCGTGGCGCGAACTATGGCCGCACGCGGCACTACTTTCTGCTTGCCTGTAACCTGCAACAATTAAAAGGACATAAACACTTGCATTATAAATTAACAAAATAAATACATAAATATTTCCTGAATAAAACAGTTACAATCTACACTTGGAAGGCATGAATTGAGGCTAAAACAACTGTGGTGAAAAATATATTAATTTGAAAATTACAAAATAAAACCCCTGAAATGCTAGTATGTAGTGGCATCGCTGAAAGTTTTCATTATTTGTGTGTCTTTCATTACTTTCAAATACACTGAAGACCCAAAAAAAATCTGGTACACCTGCCTTATATTGTGTAGGGGCCCCCGAGCACTCAGAAGTGCCGCAAGACGACGTGGCATGGACTCGACTAATGTCTGAAGGTATGCAGGAGGCAACTCGCACCATGAATCCTGCAGGGCAGTCCACAAGTTCAATCTGTGCCAATTTGAGAAAGCCAACGTGCAGACAGTGCAAATTACTAAGAGCAGTCAGCAGCAAACAGCCGTCCTTTCACGATCTTTTTCCAGTTGCAGCGATGTCGAAGATGTGATGTTTTACCAGATTCCCGATATTCACGGTACACTCGTGAAATGGTAGTACGCGAACATCCAAATGTTATCGCTACCTCGGAGATGCTATGTCCCATCTCTCGTGCGCCGACTATAAGACCACGTTCAAACTCACTTAAATCTTTATAACCTGCCATTGTAGCAGCAGTAACCGATCTAGCTGCCGACCGCATCGTGTTACACTGATTGGTTCCATACGTCTGTTATTTGCATATGCACGCCTATACCAGTTTTTTTGGCTCCTCAGTGTACGTGCTTTGAAATTGCTCTACAAACGATATATATGTTGGGTCTGCCATTATGCACCCCCCTCCATCCCGCCTGGGGGGGTTGGGGAGTATGCAGTTGCGCTGCACTGCTCTGCACTTTCATACACACACTGCACTCGTGTCGGCACTCGTGGTGTGCTGCAGCTACACTAGTGCGGTTGATGCGATGGACGTGTAGCATGGCAAATTGTCTGGAGGGCAGGACGCCATCAAGGCTTTCATCCCTTAATATAAGAACCATGGATATGTCAGTGTAACTAGGCACATGGTCATAAGTAAAAATTACATTTCAAAACCACGACCCAAATGCTNAACCATGGATATGTCAGTGTAACTAGGCACATGGTCATAAGTAAAAATTACATTTCAAAACCACGACCCAAATGCTATTTAGAAAATAAGCCTGAATTGTTTGTACTTATCTTATATGATTAGTTTTTCCTTGTTTGCTGTAACATAAAAATACGTTGGAAAACTAAAAAACCACTTGTCATGCACACTTGGCGAAACAACCATAATTCCAAGGGGATTGGGCCCTAGGTTATTTATTTTGTCAGCATTTTACTTCACAATCTGGCTTGCATTTCATCCATAAAATTTGCAGGATAGGTGGAAGTAGAGGTTGCTTGAGGCATTGTAGTCACATCCATGTTGTTTAACCGACCAGGCCCCTTCCAAACATTGTTGCTTTCATGTGACAAGTACAAGGTGTCCTGTTTTGGTGCATGAGAAACGTTTGTGAATTTTGTATGGGATCGCGGTGCTAACAAGGAGGATGACGGTGTTGTGCATCGTACTTGCTTTATGAGAAGCATGTATACAACTAACTGTAACTGCGACTTTTATTCCATATGTGCAGTGGTGTGGACAGACATTTCTCAAGTGGGAGGTTATTCTGAGGTTTAAGTGTTGCTCGTGCACTTATTAATTAGGAAAATGACTACAAGAAAACTTTCTTCAAAATATAATCAAATGCCTTATAATTTAAGCAATTGCATATTGTAACACTATTATAAGCTTTTTAGGAAACTTTGATGCTAACTAATAACAACTATTGTATGCAAGGGAGGGAAGTTTAATCCCCCCTGCCCACATCATAGCTATGCCCCTGCAATCGTGTAACTGTTTAAAACATATTCACTTTTGCTTATGTAACTGGTCGCCTTCAGTAGTGAAGTAAAAATATTTAATACAGATCGAGTTCTGTAAAACAATATTATAGTATTACGAACACATAGTGTATGCTGTTGGCCAACATGTCTGTATTCTGAAAAGATCTAGGAAGAAGGCCAGGTATTTTATCGCATTCCGTATATCAACGAGCATCTACCCCTATGGAAAGAGGGGAAACACAAGCATTTAACTTGTGTCACTTATATTTAACTTCCGACTCTGTGAGAATGACGGTGGTGACAAACTTTACGTGGCGAGAATTGGAAATACTAATCTGCGCATGCGCACAGCAGCCCTCCCCCTGCCGTATCACAACTTTTTTTTTTTTTCTATTTCATAGAATTTATTTAGTTTACTTTTTACGCATAGACATGTTTAACATACTTTGGGTTTTAAATAAATCATTTTATATTATACGTACGCTTATTTGTAGAATTATACCAGGACAAAGTACTGTCATTATTATTTATTTCATGAACACAATCAAAAATACCGCTTGTATTACTAAGTAAACAGGAATGCCAGTCTAGAACGACAGAAGAAATTGCAGTTAAATATATTTTTTTAACGCAATGCTTTCCTTGTACTTTCAAAGTATTGTAAATGTGTATGATATTGAATGTTGATTGTGACCAGTTACAATATGAGGATGAGTATAAAAGAATACCCTAACTTTGAATGCCTATAATATCAAAACGAAACAACCTACAACCTTGATTGACCAATAAAATTAACCGTGGAACTGTGAAGTTTGTTTACAATACATTCATAAATATTCAATGTGACCACCATGAGCGGCCCGAACGAAATCTACGCGATAATCAAACTCGTTACACAAGCTTGTCAGCATGTCCGGTGTTACAGTTTGGATGACATTCGTAATTCTCGTTTTGAGCTCATAAATGTTAGCCGACAATGGTGGACGAAACAATTTATCCTTTATGTACCCCCGTAGAAAAAAATAGCACGGGGTAAGATCCGGGCTTCTTGGGGGGCAGTGATGAAGAGCCGTGTCACCAGCTGCTCCTCGACCAATCGAGCATTGCGGAAACATCTCGTTCAGGTATCCGCGAACAGCTAGGTGCCAATGGGGTGGCGCACCATCCTGCTGGAAAATGAAGTCCCCGCCACCTCTTCTAACTGAGGAAACAACCACTCTTTAAGCATGTCCAAATAAGGGATTCCAGTAACAGTGGGCTCATGAAAAAAGAAAGGGCCGAAAACAGTGTCTTTGGATACAGCGCAAAACACGTTCACTTTGGGGGAAGCGCACTCGTGTTCGGTGGTTTCATGTGGAGGCTCCTGACCCCATATCCGCACATTGTGCGGGTTCACCTTACAATTTGTATGGAACGTCGCTTCATCGCTAAAAACGAGCTTAGACATGAAGCCATCGTCTACCTCGTTCTGGGCAAGAACGAACGCACAGAAATCACGTCTCGACTCTTTATCGCTTTCGGTAACAGCCTGTACAAGATGTAACCTGTATGGTTTGTACAGCAATCGCTTTCACAACACTTTCCATACCATCGATTGAGGGATTTGCATTTCCCGGCTAGCTTGTCGAGTTGATTTTCTCGGACTGCGAACGAACGCTTGTTGAGTCCATTGCACATTCTCTTCGGACACACGCGGCTGCCAGGAACTTTTGCCTTTACAAAGGCACCTTGTGTCACGGAACTAGCGAAACCAACATACGATGCTCTACATATCGGGAGGACGATGTCCGTATTTGCGACGGAATTCACTTTGAACAGTCGTAAACTATTCACATTTAGCAAACTGAATAACACAGAACGCCTTCAGTTGTTCCGTCGCCATCGTGAAGTGGACTAACACACAACACACGCTCAGATGCTCCCAGTGTCATCTCTCGGCACATAAAGGAAACATCAGACCGTCCCCTTCACATTGAAGTATCGAATACGAGCTCGCTTCCCCCTCACCACCCTCAAACCTAAAAGTTACGAACGCCATCCAAACCGTAACACTGGACATACTGACAAGAGCGTGGGACGAGTTTGTTTATCGCGTAGATGTCGTTCGGTCCGCTCATGGTGATCACATTGAACATTTATGAATGTATGGTAAACCAACTTCACGGTTCCGCAATTCATTTGATTGGTCAATCAATGTTGTAGGTTGTTTGGTTTTGATATTATAGACCTTCAAATTTGGGGTATTCATTTATACTCATTCTGTATAGTTTGGCGTTATTACAAAGTGCTTGATTCTGGTTTGTCTAAATAACCGACTAGAATGAAATAAATGAAATGCACAATGTGTAACAATACTTCAAAGTATTTGTTGTGGAAATGCTAACCAAGATTACCAAAAAAAATTAACATGACCCATAAACAATATTTTGCTGCTAACCNCAAATTTGGGGTATTCATTTATACTCATTCTGTATAGTTTGGCGTTATTACAAAGTGCTTGATTCTGGTTTGTCTAGATAACCGACTAGAATGAAATAAATGAAATGCACAATGTGTAACAATACTTCAAAGCATTTGTTGTGGAAATGCTAACCAAGATTACCAAAAAAAATTAACATGACCCATAAACAATATTTTGCTGCTAACCNCATTTGTTGTGGAAATGCTAACCAAGATTACCAAAAAAAATTAACATGACCCATAAACAATATTTTGCTGCTAACCACGACACAATAGGCTTACTCAAATCTTATGACATTTAGATAAAATTGGTAATATCACATTCGCCTGTACATTATGTGTTCATACAGATCAGGTGGGCTGCACAAACTTTTATTACCTAGAACAGTGGTTGAATCTGTAATCTCCCAAATGCGAAAGGCGTGATGTTGCATTATTAGTGAATATGAGCATTGCACACATATGCTTTAGCAAGAAATGACAGTACTCATACCTAAATATGACTATCAATCACGTAATTTTAAGGTAGGCTTAATACAAACCTTACAGTTATTCTGAAATAACCTTGCGAAACTGTCAAACATAAACGTAAATTTAAAAATNTAGGCTTAATACAAACCTTACAGTTATTCTGAAATAACCTTGCGAAACTGTCAAACATAAACGTAAATTTAAAAATTCAATTTAATTTTACATTTTTAAACCTGGCTGACCAAATCCCACAGAACTTGGCATACCTTAATATGCTTAAAAGACACGTATTCCCCATAAACTCCATCTTACAACAATATTAAAAGAAACAAACTTNGCATACCTTAATATGCTTAAAAGACACGTATTCCCCATAAACTCCATCTTACAACAATATTAAAAGAAACAAACTTATCCTGCTAGTTAAATAATACAGGTTAACAAGAAACATGACAATTCAATTCACTTCAATTCCTTTATTGTTCCATGTGACTACACATTTGTGCAATGTGCATGTAGTGTTGGAATTCAATTTGAAATAAGTAAATAATAAAAGAAAAACTCACATTTACGAGTATTGTTCAGCTATTATAACAAACCCAAACACAAACAATCCATAACTGGTACAAAACCATTACAGTTCGAACAACATCAAATCGCTTACAGTAAAAATTCAACATTACAGTATATGCTTGCATACCTTCACGGTTCCTTCCAAATTTTCCGAAGCCTTGATGAAGTTTTACTTCCAGGATATTCTTCCACCTGATGCAAACAAAACTTAATCGGGTCTTCATAATTACACCAAAGGTCTACAACATTACACCTCATTTGTGCATGCTCAATTTAATAATATTTTACATAAGAACTATTTCTTACTAGGTATTACCAAGGACAATTTTCTCTCTGTTTTGTTTAAAATAAATTATAAATGAAATAATATAATTTATAGTAAAAAAATTAATAAATGTTTAATTTACCTAAAAATAAAGCACTTTTATGTTAACACGGTTACAAAACACCTGTGATATTTGGTATATTTAGGAAACAACCAAATATGCCATTTATGGGGTAATTTTTCGAAGGTTTGATCCAAAATGTATGAAGAAACTGCATATAGACTACACACACGGTTCTATACAACCAAATTGTTTCTATGCTACCTTTGTTTAAAGGATTTATAAGAAGTATCAGCATGCAGAAGTATCTTATAAAAGAAAACATCATCTTAATTTAAATTGTAAATTCTGCTTGTGAGTTTCGTGTATTTCCCAAGATAAAATTACAGTACATTGATTTTTATACTGAAAATCATTGACAAAAACAGTAATACATTAAAGTAAATACATTTTNCGTGTATTTCCCAAGATAAAATTACAGTACATTGATTTTTATACTGAAAATCATTGACAAAAACAGTAATACATTAAGGTAAATACATTTTTTTATTTTCAATATGTTTAACAATTAAATAGTTTCGAGACTAGATGGCAATGTGTTGTATAATTTTATGGTAAAGTAGAGAGGAATGTTTTGAGAAATTTGATGTATTATGAAACATAAGTGTAATTTATTATTGCTCTGCTTAAATACATACAAATATCACGATTTTGCAGTGGCCCTCTAAAATATGTAATTATAAGCAAAGAATGAAATGTCTTAAATATATACAGACTTGAAAAGGATATGATATCAAGTTTTCAAAAAAGGTTTTTGCTTGATGCTTTATTGCTACTGATAGTCATAATTCTTATCATCATTTTTTTTTGTTATCTGAAAATCCTTAAGTCATTGGTGGAGTTGCCCCAAAAAATTACACATAATAAATAAGACTGCATAATCATGGTAAAAACCTATCATAGACTGAAGACTAAATACATCTTGTCAATACTGGTTTTACAGCAAAGCACATTTTGCTAATTTAGATGTTTATCAGCATGCACACATAAAAGTTTTCACACCTGTCCTGGATATGATTTCATTATTTCCTGTAAGTTAGGGTACACAGGATTTATGAGCTTGAGTTGGTACTGTGCAAGGTTAGTTTGTTCCAGTTGAACCAGTTCGTAATGTCTATAATTACTTGTTTTAGTATACCAATATCTAGGAAGTGATATCCAAAGGACAATGGACCCAATACCAACAGCTAGATGCCATTGGATTCTGTAGACGTAAAACCATTTTAAAAGATTAAATGGAAATGGTACGAGCAAAAATAATATCATTTGTACGCCTCAAATGAATCTCACAACATAATATAAATAAAGGGAACAAATGAATATTTGTAAAAAAAAAAAAAAATGGTGTACAACAATGACAATAATATACAAAAACATCAGTACCACTGGCCACAATTTATATATTCATCTGTTCAGTAAAAGAAGCTTGAAATAATTGCGTTATGTCATATACTGAAATGCACAAGCAGAATTTACAATTTAAATTAAGATGATAATGTTTTCTGTTATAAGATACTTCTGCATGCTGATACTACTTCTAAATCATTTAAACAAAGGTGGCATAGAAACCATTTCGTGGTATAGAACCGTGTGTATAGTCTATATGCAGTTTCTTCATACATTTTGGATCATACCTTTGAAAATTCATGGACTTGCCTTGAATTTTTACATTTCTGAATTACTCAGTTGCTTAATGCTACATGGCAATATATTGAAAAACTTTAATTCCACAGATGTGAATTACATTTACTATAATAGAAGGTAGTAATCGTTGATGAATTAAAATTGTTACAAAAACACTTAGACACAATTTTACCAATAGGGGAGACTGGGTACGGTTGTGCCATTTTGCATTTGATCGGCCATAGTTATGTATGTATTCCAGTTAGCTAACCGAAAAGTGATTTTCGTATAATTTCTACAATATAATTAATTAACATTTTATCCCTAAACATAATGATTTGCACACAGGAGCAAGTTAAAAAAAAGGGGGGAAATGTCACAACCGACCACACCCCAGGGGCCGTTATAACAGTGCTTGGGGTCGAAAGTGACAGGTTTAATAATACTCTGAAATGGTCTGAAATCACTTTTATTTGCAACACTCTAGCATTAATATTACATAACATTCTTTTGAAAAGAAAAGGAACAGAAAAAAGTATGTTTGGGAACACTTCAATCACTTATAAATAATAAGGCACTACAGTATTTATGTACATAATAGGTAATTATTAAAACCAGTCTTCACATTACAATGAGTCTCAACATTTTTGTTTTGCCTAGAAACTAGCATAACTATGCATAATCAAAATGTAAAAGAAATGTTAATTAACATCATAAATATCAAAATTATCTTTGCAACCAAACAAATAAAATACCCATTTTAATCACTTACAACTAATAAGACACTTTAGCAACCATTCCTCGCCAGCCATCTCATTCTCAACCCATTAGTTGGTCGTTTTAGATTATATTTATTTGTAAGCTCAAAAGCTAACTTCCGCACCTCTTTAGGAGAGAGGCCGAAATAAATGTCCGCGCAACGTGTTAAGTATTTTGACAGCTGCTGTTCTTGTTCTTCCGAAAACACTTTATTGTGAGCGATGTACCCCATGCTGACATTACCACGGGCATTTTAATTCTCATCCTTGCCGGCGCTATCACGTTTACGAATGTATCTGAACAAGGACATTCGATTAATTTGAAACATTTATGCTGCTTGTCGCAGATATACACCTCGTTTTGTTTCAATATATGCATTTTCGTATTGAGTAATGTCTTGCCTCCCCCCTTCGGTCTTCTGCGAGCATTGTCTGGGCATCTAAAACACTAAAACACAACTTTGACTTATGTCACAACCGTCCCCAATGCACTTTTTTTCATAAAAACAAACACCATTCCAAAATGAAATAATCTATGAACGAAGTAATCACTGATTTTTATTTACTAATGTATATGTTATATAGATAAATAACACTTAATACTCAATCTGTATATATGTAACAACAATTATCAAAAGAAATCGAACAAAAATACTTACTTTTGACTGTCAAAAACAAATGCGGGTCTCTCCTAGTGTACGCAGCGCGAATCGGCTGACGCAATACTGTGACACGGGTTCAGACATGCAAGCCCCTCCCTTCGCCATTACCACAACTCGCTAATCCGTATACTTTGGCCAATATTTCGACTGTCACTTTCGTACCCTGGCACAACCGTACCCAGTCTACCCTATTTGCAATCAACGAAGTCCCACTGAAAACAAACACACAAACACTTCAAACAATACCAGAATGTATTGAAAATACTAACACATTAATCACAGTAAATACCTATCTCATATTTCACACTGGGTTTTCAGTATACTAACAGTAAAGAAAAAACATTTCATTTGATTATTTAAACAATGAAACATTGGACCATCTCAAGATGCACAGAGCTTTCAAATATAGGTTGTTGTGGTGGTGCTCGGCATAACGACGAGGGATGGAGAGGATGAAGACAGAAATGTCTCACCGTCATTACAAGACATCCACCATAACTATTTGGAAGCCTTCTATAGACACTGTGTGCTGCTACATAGAAACATCTTCTCTCCATTGACGTATTTAGGGGTAAACATGCATGTACTCACGCACTTTAGTATTTAACGTGTACAGTTAATGTGCTGTTTAAATTTCACCGTCAGTCAATTTGTTTGTATAATTGGCAATAACATTCATTATTAACTTGTATATTCATAATTTATGATGATATTTACTTGAATATCACATATACATTATTAGTTTGTCTGTTTTGATGTAACTGTTAGCACTTGCACTAAATCTAGATGCCTGTTCAAACTTTGCTATAGTCTGCCCAGAAACTGTACTCCCCGCTAACATGCACTGGTGTAATGTGTGTAAAAAGTAAAAGATGGAATTACATTAGCATGAAAATTAATTTGTATCCACATTATGAGTAAAAATAATGCTTGCTCAAATAAGACTATTAAGTGCAAAGACATTTTCAGTATACATCAAATACTTCAAGCTACAAGTAGACAACAAATAAATATATTGAAGAATAACATGCACATTCTATCAGTTTCAATAAGACATCCAATAAATCACAATGTCAACAATGCGAAAATGTAATCAAGCACATATTCACCTAGAAAGAGAAATTATTTAAACAATAGGGCTTTTGTGAAGAGATAGGTAAAAATACTAAATATGCCGATGTACACTTCAACCATTGTAATCTTGTAAGAAGACTAAACACACGACATCAAAGCTTGTGAAGACAATGTATGACAACAAGGTAACAGGAAACCAGCTTTCAATGATAGAAAGAGCAGGAACTCATCTGAAAGAAAGGTTTCTGCACATTAATTGTGCTATATTTTGCTTTAATTAGGCCTCCTATGTTGCAAATGTGAAATCACATATTATGTTAAGTTTTTTAGTGAACTAAATATATCTGAACTTCCCAATTACAGGTAAAATGCCTTCTTGTATGCATAAACTGCAATAGAGTGGGTTGAAAGTATTAGGGATCTTATAGTATGTATTGGCTTACTGAGTTTGAATTACGAGTATCTGTAATTTTTCATTGCATGATTCGGATTTTAAAATAATTAGGGAAATATAATTACACAGTTACAATTAATTGTTTATACAAATCACCATGTTGCTGCCCTTAACCCATGTGGCTAAGCGCCATGAACGAAAGGAAAACCGTATGCCGCATCCGCTGTTACCATTAGCGTGGGAAATTTTAACTCGGGTAAGTTTGGTTCTGGGGTTCTGCAGTACATAGAGAGAGAGGTGTTACTGCCTTCACTATTGGTAATTTACTAACTACTGTGTGAAGAATTGTAATTTACGAATTGAGCATGAACTATGTTCTGAAAAGTGAGATAAGATGAGAACTGATGTACGTCACAGCCTCCTACAGTATGGTAGATCACTGCATTTCATATGTTACCTGGTTGACTGTGTTTCGCTGTCAGTTCCCAGACAAACATGAGCATATTCACTACTTTTAACTGCCAAGGAGTTTTATCCGCAACAAACATAGGCGAGTACAATAACATCAATGTTGCTTAAAAAAAAGCGTTGAATACTGTAGAAAGTCATTTTTCAATACCACCCTTGCTCTTAATTTTAATAATCATTTTCCAGCTCGTCATTGGGCTATCACCCGATAGCAAGTGCTTCTTCTCGTTTCCCTATCCAATCCATTCCTAAATTGCCTAATCCTTTTCACCATTGGCAATTAATATATATATTATATATATATACATTGAGGCGACAAAAGTCATGGGATACCTCCTAATACAGTGTCGGACCTCCTTTTGCCAGGCGAAATGCAGCTACTCCACATGTCATGGACTCAACAAGTCGTTGGAAGTCCCTGGCAGAAATATTAAGCCATGCTGCCTCTATAGATGTCCATAATTGCGAAAGTGTTACCGGTGCAGGAGTTTGTGCACGAACTGACTTCTCGATTATGTCCCATAAATGTTCGATGGGATTCATATCGGGCGATCTTAGTGGCCGAATCATTCGCTGGAATTGTCCAGAATGTTCTTCAAGCCAATCGCGACCAGTTGTGACCCGGTGACATGGCACATTGTTATCCATAAAAATTCCATCGTTGTTTGGATACATGAAGTCCATGAATGGCTGCAAGTGGTCTCCAAGTAGCCGAACATAACCCTTTCCAGTCAAGNCCATGAATGGCTGCAAGTGGTCTCCAAGTAGCTGAGCATAACCCTTTCCAGTCAATTATCGGTTCAGTTGGACCAGAGGACCCAGTCCATTCCATGTAAAAACAACCCACACCATTATGGAGCCACCACCAGCTTGCACAGTTACTTGTTGACAACTTGGGTCCATTCCATGGATTCATGGGGTCTGCGCCACACTCGAACCCTACCATCAGCTCTTACCAACTGAAATTGGGACTCGTCTGACCAAGCCACGGTTTTCCAGTCATCTAGGGTCCAACCGATATGGTCACGAGCCCAGGAGAGGCACTGCAGGCGATGTCGTGCTGTTAGTAAAGGCACTCGAGTCGGTCTTCTGCTGGCATAGCCCAGTAAAGCCAAAGTTCGACGCACTGTCCTAACGGACGCGTCCATCGTACGTCCCACATTGATTCCTGCTGTTATTTCACGCCGTTTTTCTTCTCTGTTAACACTGACCATTCTGCACACACGTCGTTTGCCTCAGTCATTAAGTGCAGGCGATCGGCCACTGTGCTGTCCATGGTGGGAGGTTATGCCTGAAATTAGGTATTCTCGGCACACTCTTGGCACTGTGGTTCTCGGAATGTTGAATTCCCTAACCATTTCCGAAATGGAATGTCCCATGCATCTAGCTCCAACTACCCTTCCGCGTCCAAAGTCTGTAAATTCCCGTCGTGCGGCCATAATCATGTCAGAAACCTTTTCACATGAATCACTCGACTACAAATGAAAGTNGCGTCTAGCTCCAACTACCATTCCGCATTCAAAGTCTGTTAATTCCCGTCGTGCGGCCATAATCACGTCAGAAACTTTTTCACATGAATCTCTTGACTACAAATGAAAGCCCAACCAATGCACTGCCCATTTATACATTTTGTACGTGATATTACTGTCATCTGTATATTTGCATATTGCTATCCCATGACTTTTGTCACCTCTGTATACTGCACTTGGCATCATCCTTTTATCAGAAGAACTTTTCTCTACCTACCCCAAAGATTTTGATTTACACATAAGCCATTGCCATCACTATAAAATTAGATAAAATTAGTTTTGGTTAACTGTATCTGTTAGTTTATATGCACCCAACCAAACATTCAAATTTCGTGTTATCGAACTTAAATTTCATGATCAGAGGACTTCGAAATTAGCAATTACTATGCCCATATTCTGCGAAAAAATTGCAGTAATATTTTGTTTTCAGGCACATGAATAATTCTCTGTGTTTATTTTATGTACTTATTTATTTAGAGCTTTGATTGGACTGAATTAATGTGTACTGTTTTAAAACTTGAAATCTACTTTTAGTTTTATGTTTTTATTAATGTTTAAAATATATATTACAATATTGAGAAATAAAGGACTAGGAATGATATATTCTTTGAAGTGCTGCTACATGGCTATAAAATACATTATTACAATAATGTTTTAGATGAAAGAATAAGAAGTTTTGTTTGGTTCCTTAAGCGAAAATTATGAAGTATATTTCTTTCAAAGTTAATTGTGACTGGATGAATATTACACAAGAGAATTATTGAGTTACATATTGGATCGTATTGTTGGTTTACCGAGGGTGATTTCCCAGGCCGAGTAGTATTTTAGTCCTTCAGTAACACATTGGGAATTGGGGGACAACCATATACTAAAGATGGGGTAGATCGCTTATTCGTCTTCTGCGCATGCACACATCATTGGCCTACCCCAATGGAACACAACTGTCAAAGTCACATCATCAACAATGATGAATATGTTTGTTTATATCTTAATTTTTAAATGACAAGCACTTTTATATGAATAAAACACCTTTATATCAATTAGAATTTAATCAAACTGCATTACAAATTGGTTAGATGAAGTACAAAAACATCTCAAAGCACTTGTTTACTAAACATTATTCTAACCACAAATCCAAACCATGCCGTTTTTGCTAGACGTGTAGCATAAAATCAGTTCAATTTTGGGACACGGAGATTGATTGTGCTCAGCCAGCGAGATCGGTCTACCTCATATTTAGACTATGGGGCCAACACTCTTAAGGAGTGCAACCACTCTCGAGATATACATTGACAGTTCGGAACATCTATGGACTGCAGCTGGGAGTTAAATCAACCCCAAGCACTATCTACTTGTATACCTGTGTCTGGTTTTCTCTTGGCATAAATTTCAGCTGGAGTGCTCGGAGGGGCGGTGGCATGGGATTTATGGTCTGGCCTTTTACCATGGGACTTGCAGTCAGCTGTAATAATACAAAAATATTTGTGGTTGCATTCCTAGACGATTTTCATGTGGAGAAGACGTGTAAGCGAGAATTATTGCTCTGGAAATTTGGCCCTAATGGTGTTTTTCTTCCACAGCTTTGTCTCACATTTAAAAAGAGGATTACGACTAGCTGTAAGTTATGAAGCAACACGTTGGTGTGTTTAAAGCTGCGGAATATCTTAAATCCTTGCTATTTAAATATTATTTTTCAATGTTGTTAAGATAGTTTATAAATAGGTTTTCGTGCTTTTGAAATTTTAGTTTGCGGATGTATCAACCCTCGTAAATTACTTGACCACATCAAGGTTTTCTTTCTCTCTTCATTTAAATTTAGTCGCATATGGCAAAACTCTCAGTCTTTAGTACGGGTATTTTGCAATGAACAGTCATAATTTGTTGTCCATCATTATGCGGGCTTATATATTGGTATGTTTATTGTGCATGAAATTAAGGACTACCTTATTTTTACTAATTGTGCACGTCAGTGCATTGGAATAAGTATACTGAGCATATCAGGGTCTAACAACTGATTTACAATCGCGGTCGGTTCACACACATGAGCCGGGAAAGTGTT
Source organism: Clitarchus hookeri (assembly GCA_002778355.1). Taxonomy (NCBI): domain Eukaryota; kingdom Metazoa; phylum Arthropoda; class Insecta; order Phasmatodea; family Phasmatidae; genus Clitarchus; species Clitarchus hookeri. The sequence continues at coordinate 167,853 of NQII01003163.1, read as the reverse complement.
AGGCGAAATTTATAACCACCCACTGAAAGAGCCTCGCCCTACTGCTTCCTGAGTGGCTGGTGCGCAATTACAGCATCACAGCGGCATTCGGACCATGTGTCCTTCCTGTCTATCTACACTGCAAACAACTGTATTTTATAACTTTACATACTTTCCCTTCTCTCCCCTGCCCGCTAACATTATAAAGATATTTATTGTTTTACTTTTTATTAATCTTTATGTGTTATTTAATTCTCGAAAACTCCTGAATGGTGTTTTCATATATCGCTGAAAATGTATAAGTGTGTACGTTTCTTGTAGCTATCCACATTAATTTCGTCTGCTTATGCCTTTACATAACCAAAATTCCTCTATACTGAACTATTTTATTCACATATGGCCCTCAGTTTAGTGATTTAGGTGTGACTCCTGCGATACAAAAATTGTATTTAAATACGTTAGTTTCAGAACTTATGCAGGATGTCCCAAATGAATGTATACGCTATCTGAACATGAATAGCAGAGAAACTATTAAAGACAATCTGACGGTAATGCGTGTGTGTGGCGCTATGAGGACAACGTTGGGTGCATGCGAGCGTGTGTAGCCATTCTGCTGTTACCTGTTCCGTTTGCAGCCACGAGCGGCAGCATTGCAATTGCAGAGGAAATGGCAGAGGTGACAAGGATTTATTTCGAGGAACGTAAGTGGATTTTAAAGTGTTATTGTAAATGTGAGAACATGCTTGAAGTGCAAAGACAATAGAGAGAGGGATTCGATAATGCGCCACCGTCACATTTATAACAATGAAACGATTACGTGCCAAGTTTGAAAGGGATGTAACTCTGTGTAATGTGAAAAAAGGGTGGTACAGCAGGAATAGAATGATAACGGAATGTGTTGTACACATTCACACGTTCCCCAGGTATGTCGAAGTCTATACAGCAAGCGCATGTGAATTAGGTGTCAGTAAATAAAGCAGCCATAGCATTTTAAGGCACGTAAAGTAGAGACCCTACATTCCCACATTACTTTATACTATGAATGAAGACGACGCAGATAGGCACGTAGAATTTTGTGAGTGGATAGTGAACATGTGCAACGACAACAAATATTTTACTGACGTGATTGTTTCGTCCGATGAGGCAACCTTTAAAATGAATGGAACTGTCAACCACCACAACTGTTACTGTGCCGATCAAAATCCTTACATTGTGGTCAAGCAGTAAATATTTCTGGGTTAAAAGTGTGCGTATTATGTCTGCCAGATGACTTGTGGTGCAATTCTTCTTTGACAGAGCGGTGACAGTGAAACGTTACCATACCATGTTGCAGGAAAACATTGTGCCAGCCGTTCACCATGAAGGGAATGGAATTCTGTATGAGAAACAGAGCAAGAATGGAAAAAAACAGACAAACCAGTGGATAAACCAAAACCAACCTTTGCCCAAGTGACAAAGGCGGTGAGGAAGACTACACAGGATGCAAAATCTCCTAGGAAAGTGATACTGTCATATCCGGAGAAAAAGGGGCAAAATAGTGAATAAACAAAAAATAATATCCAGGATATAGTGAACCCTGTTGTGAAGGACTGTAAAGTGAAGAATTTCTGGAAAGTAGGAGGTGGAGGAGTTCTCATAGAGGCAGGTGACGAAGGCACAATCTATAAAATAAGGGAAAGTGAAGGATTGAAGTCATTGGGACTTCCATTGGACGAACCCAAGAAAAAGTCCCGAAAGTATTAATTAATGATGTCCCAAGGAAAGAAGACAATGATTAACTGATTGCAAGGATCTGGAAGAAAAACTTAGAAGAAGAAGGAATCAAGAAAGACTAAAATGAACAAGGAGAATGTCAACATTGTTTTAGAGGGTCCTTGTGTATACAGGAATTTACTGATCAACAAGGAAGCGATCTACATTGGTTATGCAGCCTGCAAAGTCAGAAATTTTCTAGTTCCAATGAGGTGCTATAAGTGCCAACAATATGGACATCAGAGTAAACATTGTAAAAGTACGGAAAGATGTTCGACATGTGAAATTGAAATGCACTAATACAATGATAGAGATAAATGTAAAAGCAATAAAGAAAACCCTGTCCGTTCAATAGCCTTCGAGACAAAGAGGAGTATAAACATCAAGTCGATTCTAATAAATGCCCTCAATATGAGGAAGCATTCTCAGTGGAACTAGAAAGAACCGACTATGGCATGCAATGACTTCTCCGATGGAAATTAATGTTGGACATTAACCTACAAAAGTTGCAACATCTGAAGTACTGAGATCATTGCTAATGAAAGAAATATCGACATCGTACGAATGAAATAACCGTATGTTTCATGTGGAGAAGTGATTGTATTGCCAGGAACAGTTATCACCTTTAGTGATAACCCAATGTCAACTATCTGAATAAGAAATAATTTGAACATTATTGCAATGGACAATTTGTCAGACAGTCATCACATCTGTGTTCATTTATAATTGGGACCAACTAGTATATATTTGACCATTTCCTACTTCCAGTACTCGGGTGATCTCCGAGTTCATCTTGAGAAGTTGGATGAATGGATTGGAGTACTGGGTAGAGAACGCTTGATAATCAGTGCTGATGTTGATGCCAAATCGGGACAGTAGAATTCACCTGTCACAGGTGACCTAGGCACAGCGATTGATCACTATTTACTGGCGAATGACCTCCCATCATCAATGAACCTGTATCCCTCCCCACTTGTGTTTTCCCTGCGCACAATACAGAATCTTTCCTGAACATGACTCTGACATCAAGAAAGGCACCCAGACTGGTTACGAATTAGACAGTAACTGAGGACTCATCAAGTGATCATCAGTTTATTATGTACGAGATTAACTATACACCTAGCCCCAAAAAAGGTGGCGAAGTGCCACAAACAAGATACGTGCATAGGGGTGCAGACTGGAAGAGATTCGATGAGGTACTAGTGGATAATCTCCAGAGGTACTAAGTAGAATATGTGGAAGATCTGCACCAAAGAGCATTAGAGTTTACTAAAGTTATCCAAGGCACTTGTAACAGAACACTAAGAACTTCAAACCCAAGTGTCCCACTATACAAATGGTGGAATAAAGAACTAGAATAGATGAGAAAAAGTGCGGAAGATAAGAAGAAATCTGAAAAGAAGCAGAGATGAGACTCAATGCCTAAGCCTGGTTGGCGAATACAGAAATCAGAAGAAGACATATGCAAAATTGCTGAAGAAAAAGAAGAGAGAATCTTGGAGAAAATTTGTGACCGAGAAAGGGAATAAAGATCAATGAGGGTTAGTGTATAAAATAGTCGCAAATAAAGTTAAGTATCACCAGGTCATGAAGATCCTAAGAATCCAGGGAAGAGTGATGATCAGTCAGCAGGAAAATGCAGAAGAACTCATCCAGGCTCTCTTGCGAGAGTACGGAGAAGAAGGTGAAGAATAATTACATAGCACGAATAGAGAAAAAATGACACAATTGCCAGACACTCCGAATCCTGCAGATTTTGATTTAGAAAAAATTGACAGAATAGTGAAGGAGCTGAAAAATAAGAAGGCACCTGGACATGATGGGATAACTACTGAAATAGTCAATAGAGTGTACCCCAGGTTACCAAAGGACCTACTTGCTCTGGTGAATGACTGTCTACATAACGGATGCTTCCCAAATATCTGGAAAAATGGAATTCTCAAGATCTTGTATAAATGGGAAATAAATACTCAACAAACCCAAAATCATACATACCCTTTGCATTATTGCCAGTACTCGGAAAAATTCTGGAAAATATGGTAAGCCAAAGACTCCTAGGTTTTCTAGAAGCAACTGAGGGACTCCATGAGCTTCAATGTGGTTTTCGGAAAGACAGAGACACAGAAAGAGCTGTGCTTAATGTGGTTCGGAAGGTAAAATACTGTCGACAATCTTATGTCTCGGGAGATTTCCTTTACGTAAGTGGAGCCTTCGATAATGCATGATGGCCAGGAGTGCTTTGACATCCAAGAGAGTAGTGTCCAGCTAATAGTTATGCTATATTAATGAAGTACTTTGGGAACAGAATAAAGCAGTGCAAGGTGAACAACATATGTGTATGGAAGACAATGTCTAAGGGATGTCCCTAGGGATCGGTCCTAGGACCTGTTCTGTAGAACGACCTTTTTGACTCACTGTTGCATTTGCAGCTGACAAAAGAAAGTGAGATATTTACTTACGCCGATGATACTCTTGTGATGATTCCAGCATGGAGCCGAGCTCAATTGGATCATAAAAAAGAAGAAACATTACAGCAGATCGAGAGATGGGGAAAGATATTCAAGTTGTAATTTTCTGTTGATAAAACCATTGCAATGCTACTAAAAGGAAGACTCCAAAGAATGACAACGATAAGATTTATGGGAATACCAGTAAAATTAAAGAGCATAGTTACATATCTTGGCGTGGTATTGGATTGCAAGCTACGCTTTCAGGATCACATCAGGTACCTCATAGAAAAAAGCTGTAAGTTTTTTCACGAAGATGAGAGCAGTGTTCACATCATCATGGGGACTTGGATTTAAAAACATGAAAACGTTCCACAAGAGTTTATTTCTGGGAACTGCATTGTATGTATCTGCAGAGTTGTATGAAAAAGCAAGATTAGTGCATACACAGAGACTTCTACTGAAGATGCAGAGAGCTGCATTGCTTGCGATTACAAAAGCATACAGGATCTACTGAAGCATTGCAAGTTATAGCTGAAATAATCCCCCCCGATCTGTTAGTAATTGAACGAGGAAGTTAAATGAATGAAACTGGCGGAAGATCTTCATCAGGGGCGAGGAAGAATTAAGTCAGAAGAGAGATGCTGGACCTCCGGCAGGAGAAATGGGATGCCTCGGATAAGGGGAGAACATCATACAGAATATTCCCTGACATAAGTGATAGAGTTTTTTCATAAATGGATCACGACTGATTTATCATTTGTCACAGGTATTAACAGGATGTAGAAACTTCAAAGCAAATCTATACCGATTTCGTTGGATATATTTCCCCTCTCTGTAGGATATGCAACACTGAGGACACAATGTTGCATGGACTACAAAATTGTCGTTAGATTGATGACTTAAAAATTTTATACTGTAGAAGACTTAATATATAAGAAAATGGATGTGACTTACATGATAGTATGTCCAAAAGGGAAAGGCAAAAATAATGGGGGAATATGCAAGGAAAAGCTATATAAGATTAGAAGAGTTTGATATGTGGATACAAAATTATCCACAAGAACTGAAAGATATGCTCCCTGAAAATGATACCACGCCCTAATATTGACAAAGAAAACCAATATAAAAACTTCGTTTCTGGTAGCGGACCTGCTTTACTAAAGTAGACAAATGTAAAACCGCCACATAAATGTTGTAGTGGGAGCGGACCCACTACACAGTCTGGGTAATCCCAGTGAAAATAGGTAGAACTTTCAAAGGATTCGTCAGAAGGCAACTGAAGAGTTAGGAGGGCTTTACCCACCACTCTGAAGAAGTTAGAAGACATGATGCAGACCTGGCAACGAACAAGGAATATGAACAACGGAGGAACAATGGCCTAAGCAAAGAACCAGGTTAATACAGAGTAAATATACAGACTTGGCAATGGAACATGGAACAAATTAAATTAAGTGACGAGAATTCAGAGTGAAGGATGGTATATTCGGGCTGAGGGGAATCTAAAAGGGGTTCAAAGGCCCCCCTCCCGGCTGCTGCATAACAAAGGGATGGATATAGTTAACATATTGTACAGCCGCTATACAATGGCTTAGAAAAGTTTAGTAGAAACATATATGTTGGAATAAAGCAAATAACCCCCAGGTTGCTGGGAGAGTCAGGGTGAATGGCAAGATTTTTTAATTGGTCCGAGACAGCGAATTTGGGTTAACATTTGCGAAACGGTAGTTGTAGCTATTATCACACTTTGGACGTCATAGCTAATATAACTGGAAGTAAAAGTAATTCGGGAAACTTGATCAATACCGCACTTTTATTCGCCAACAACTAACCAACGACTATGGTTTGCAAAGCAGTAATTCTGCTATTACTGATACTAAACAGTTCAAGTTGGAAATATGTGACATGGAATAACGTAGGAATTGCTTAAAAACTATTCATGTGCATCCCACTTTCTTCGTTTTATTAATGCAATATAGTAACAACACGGAAACAAAGAAATGTGTTTTCGGGAGAACAATATGGCGCATAATTTATTTAGACAAACGATTACCGGCCGAATAGAAATTACTAGTACTCAAAATCGCTGTACACGAAATATATGTTACTTTAAAAATTATGCAGAGCTCGCGGAAAATTAAACTATTGGTATCTGTTGGTAAATTTGTTATATATTACACACGGAAGCTATTCTTTTCTGGCTGGTAATGCTTCGGGAATGGGATGACAGAGCGAGGTTTGAGCCGTTTGTATTGCTCAACAGGTAACAGCATGTTGGCCTGCCTCTTAATCCCGTCTATTTAAATTTGACTTTTCTTATATTACTGGCTCAGAACGATACGAATTTAAAATATATTTCGTCAAATCATTAAAAAAAATAATTCAACAATATTATGCAATATTTGTGTATACTTTAGGAATTAATATCAAGCCTAGATGGAGAGTGGGAATATGACGTGAAAAAGGTTTTGAAGTTGCGTTTCATTTGGATACGGATCGTTTTATTGTGCATTTCATTTTGAACACCTGTGCATTACTACTTTATCACGAAGTTTAGTTTGTAACTCTAGCAATCACTGTTTTGTAACCATCTAAAATAAAAAGTATTAGTTAATCTGGGAACTCTTTCTTATCGTGTATTTTCTGTTTGTCTGATGTGCATCTGCAGTGCACTCAGAATAGCCAACGTAATATTAACTTTTGTTCGTTCGTGCATCAGCTGATGCAGGATTTTGTAAATGGCAGTTTGTTAGTTTCGTATACTTCAAGTTGCCACTCACTGACTGTCAAAATCTCGCCAACTTATATGAGACACACAATAGGAAGATATCACTACATGAACCAATTAAGCTTTGACATTATACCTCGAAAACTACTTTCCTGATTATCGTCATATTTGGCACGAAAATAATACTATGGTAGGCCATTTGAAAATGTGCACTTTAAATCTATAAAACACATATTTTCAAATTGCCAGCCATATAATTATTTTAGTTTGTTTTATGTTAATGCCATACCCATTCATCCAATTACGACTAAATTTTGTATGCTGAAAGTGTCTATTACAAGCATAATATATACGCAACATGACGAAATGTTCGGGAAACAATGAACTGATTTTTGCCACATTTGGCAAACAAGTTGTGCTATCTTAAGCTATATGAATCTATATGTTTACAGTTGGTTAAACACTTTCAAAATGGCGGCCATATAAACATTTTTTGCTTGGTATGCTAAATTTACGAAACCATGCAACCAATTTCAATTTAACTTTGTTTGCTGTCAGTATTTATTACTAACATCAAATGTGTTAACACAGAGCCTCTTTTGTCAGCCATTTTGTAAGGTTGCACCACATGAACAAATAAAGTTTTTACATCATATCTCGAGAAGTAATCAATCTATTCCAGCCAAATTTGGCAAACAAGTAGTACTGCAGCCGATGATGTAAACTGGTATATTTTAAGTATTTGACATACTTATTTTCAAAATGGCGCATATAAAACCATTTTTAGCTTAGTATGCTATATCATGGAAACCATGCAATCAATTTCAATGTCACCTAGCATGATAGCAGTATATATTACAACTATCAAATTTGTCTACACGAAGTCTCTTTTATCCGTGATTTTGTAATATAGCATCACATGAATATATAAAAATTGTATGTCTTATTTCTGGAAAAACCAAAAGAATCATACCAAATTTGGCAAACAAGTAGCACTACAACAGACAATGTAAACTGATATGTTTTGAGTGTGTCTAAATCTTATTTTCAAATGGCAGCCATACAAACATTTTACATTAGTATGTTATATCTACGGAACTACGTAACAAATTTCAACTTAACTTTGTATGATAGCAGTATCCATTACAACCAACAAATATGTCTTTACAGAATTTCATTTCGTCACAAAATGTAAGAGAGCCCTACATGAAAAAAAAACGTTTTTATGTCATATCACTGGAAACAATCAACAGATTGCTAACAAATTTTGCGAAGATGTTGGGCCATGTTAGTGTGTTATGTTTTAGGTGGGAAAGACATTTCTTTTCAGAATGGCGGCTATGTAAACAGTTTAGCTTATAATGCTATGTCTAAGAAAATATGTAATCAATTATATGTTAACTTTGTATACTGGCAGTACCTATGCAAGCATAAAATGAGCAAATACAGAAACTCTTTTTTCCGCCATTTTTGGAGACCATATTACTTGGAAAATTAAGCTTTTTTGTCCCATCCTGTGAAAAAATTATGTAATACCCACCAAATTCATGCAGCATGGTGTACTTTTGTAGTCCATCTATATTTATATGATTTGAGGGCTTGGTCATACATCTTGAAAATAACAGCCAGCCATGTAAATATTTTTGCTTAGTATGCCATATGTCCCAAACAATTTCAACCGAACTTGATATGCTGGCAGTGTCCATGACAATCATCAAGTGTGCTAATACATAACCTTTTTGTTAGCCATTTGTGAAGATCCTCACCGGAAAAAATTGAGCTGCTATGCCATATCTAGGGGACCAATAAACCGATTCCCACAAAATTTTACATGCAAGTAGTGCTACGGTAGGACACGTAAACTTGCATAACTTATGTGGGACAGGCGTTTTTTAATGGCGCTAATAAAAATAATTTAGATTAGTATGTTACATCTATTAAACAATTCAACAAAATTTAACTAATTTGTTATACTAACGCATTTCTTACATGAAAAAATTATGCTTACAGTGATCCTATTTTTTCGGTCTATTTGCAAAATATTGCCAGTTGAGAAAAGTGAACATTTTGCCACATTTTCGAATATATTCCACTAATTTCAGCCAAATTTCGCACACCAGTAGTATTACAGAAGGCCATCTTAACTTGCATGATTTAAGTGGGGGATCAGACAGTGATTTTCAAAATGGTGGCCACATAAATTATTTTAATATGTTTGTCGTATATATACAACAATTTAACCAAATTCGACCAATATTTATACACTGACAGTATGTGTTAGAAGCGTTGTATACAGAATCCCTTTTTTAGGCAATTTTGTAAAACAATAAATTAAGAAAATTAATTTTTATACCATATCTCGGGAACCAATCAACCGACTACCACCAAATTCTTCACACAAGTAGCGCTACTATGGAGCACATGAACTCACGTGTTTTGAGTGACTCAAGCACTTTTTTTTTTTCAAAATTTCGGCCCTCCCTATTAATATTTCAGGTTAGTAAGCCCTACCATTCAAAACATTAGACTGATTACATCTGAAGTTGATGTTCTAAATCCTTCCTCCGAAATGCAGTTGGTTGCACGCTAGAATATGGTACGAGGTGTTCTGGGTTCGAGTCCCGGATAAGGCATGCGTATTCTTAATTGTCTCATAACTGTTACGTACGTTTCTAGTTCAATCTCCTATGATGTTGCTGTCAATACGACGTTAAGGCCTACTTACCATCTAAGCTTTTAAGAACTTCATTAGCAATCATTTGCACCCATGTAGAGTAAAGTAGGCTGATTAGTTATATCAGTAACCTCTTGTTATATTTGTGGGGAACTCTGAAGAACACTGTGTACGTCACAACGCCACAGACATTGAATGCCGTGAGAGACGCGATTGTGATAGCCTGTTAATCCACTCCCGTGAACATTGCTGCTACTGTTTGTCGTTCTATTCTACAGCTTTGCAGAAGATGTCTTGCTGCTGATGGCGGACATTTTGAATATTAGTAACTGTTTTTAACGTCCACACATGTCTATTGTTGTCCTTACAGCTTAAAATACAAGCAGTACCACCAGATTTTTTTTAACATTTTCTCTGTTATATATGTTTAAAGAGTGTAAACATAATTTGGGACATCCAGAATTGAAAAATGGAGGGCAGTGTACATAGTTATAGGCTGGAAATTGGCAGTGAAAAGAAGAGCATGTTCGAAAAATTTGTCTTCTGTAAATGTTTGTTTTAAATTCTAATGCTAAATATTCTATTATTTAGGTATTTTCTTCCTTTATAAGTTATGAGGCAACTAAAGTTTTCTACTGCAAGACGTCGTTAATTCTGCTAAAATTAATATTCCTATAGCTACTCACACTGTTGAAGAACAAAAGGGCGTGGCACTAATATATATTTTTTTTGGAGAAAATGTGCCGAAGGGAGGGGGGTACAAATGCTATGTTGTACCTCGCCCACAAATTTGGAGTGTTACAANCCTCTATGTTTCTGCGGCCCTGTGTGTGGTTCAGTTGTTTTATTGTATGATTAATTTGGCAGTTGAAATTTTTTGCACTCTTATATAAAATATGCTGCTCGGAAATGATACTTACGTGGTGTGCAAGTGTGGCTTCATTTCAGCCTTAAAATAAGAGGGAGGCATTTTGAGTTTATGTAACATTTTAAGAAAGTATGTAGTGTGTCTAATTACGCGAAAGTAAGCTTCCATTTGATTTATAAAAACCTTACTTTTGCATTCTTTTACAGCACATTTTCCTTGATTTTCATAGTTGAATTTGAAAATCTGTTTTTTGAGAAAATTACTAAGCAAAATGTATTATCTAAAATATCATTTTCAAAATGTATTTTCAATTATATCACACAGTTCTTTAAGTTAACATAAATTAGACAGATAAGTTATTACAATAACATAGCCTAAGTGGTAAAAGAAGCTGTCGTTGTGGGATCATGCCTATTATGTGGGCAGCATCCCGTATAGCATTATTTTAACTTGCTGAAAATGCTAATATTCAACAAGAAACAAGTAATAAAGAATTCTCACCCACTATGGTAGCTACATATTGCCATAGTCGACTGCCAGTTTGCTTCTTTAATGTTGTAAGGTCCGCCATAACGCCCTTGCTTAACTGTTCTTCTTGGCGTTCTGAACAGCCCTGTGAATTCATTTTATATGCACAGCTCTGTACAGCTCTTATATGCTTATCACTCAGTCGTTTTCCAAGCCGAACCCTCTTGTTTAGCTCTCAAATTTAATGTTATAATGGTAACTGATTTTCTTATCAAGCAACGAGACATGAATTTTTCTTCGCTGAAAGCATTATAAAGCAAAAATTCGTTTGATCCCAATGTGTCGTCACAAAACAGAGTCTTATCTTACTTACTACATAAGAATTATATCAAGTACTTGTACTGCCATATATCAATACAAGTTGTATCAAAATTGTGTGCAGTGCCAAATCAGACAGTCGTGTCAGTGCTTTATCAGCGAAAAAAGGCGTGAAAACACTTACTGTATATCACTCAAGTGTGATTATCCTCCAAGAGATAGCGTCTTCAAGAACAATGCTGGAGTTGCTGAAAGTTCATGTACTGCGTGTTATTACATAATTCATGTACGTATATTCTAAGCATGGTTGTCTTTTGTCTTAAAATTAAGCCTAATATCAATGATAGTAAATAATAAACAGCGGTGGTGCGGTTTGCTGTCTACAGCTGAGTCGATTTTGAGTTATGCTGTTAAATAACTATACAAACAATTTTAAGCACGCTAGCACATTTTCAGGAAGAAAAACCTGGTGGTGGTTTTGCCTTCACCCACGATACCAACATAATAGACTGAGAATTAACTTTATTCTTCTCCGATTGGCTTTTCATGGTAAACACTTTTAAAACAAACATTTGAAGAAAAAAATCCATTATTGTTGCGTGTTACTGCGTGTATTTCAACACTTCCGTTGGTTACTTCACAAAGTGACCTGTTTCACCCCAAAAATCACTTCATAAATTAATTGTTTTACCAAGAATTACATTTTTCACAAAAAAAATTTCAAAAAAATGGAAAATGAGGAAAGCTAATGCGAAGCTCCTCGAAGCAAGAGCCAAAAAGTCCTCAGACGAGCAAGAGGATTGTAGGCTCTTAGTGGAATGAGTCACTTAATCCTCAGAGCAGTAGAGGAGGATACCGGACTCCAAGCCAAGTCCAGGGATCGTGGAGGATCAGCGGACATGGCCCCCTCCCCCGACAAAAATCCTGCACCCACCCCATCCACACCACTCTAACACCACCCCATCACTACACCACTCTGCAACCTCACCACACCCCCTCACCACCGACACAACCAGGTAATTATTATAAAAAAAATCTAGAAAAGTCGAAAAANAACCCTTTCCAAAGACAATAATTCTATAATAATCGCAAAAAAGTCGAAAAATTTAAACTAAGAATCAAGGAATGTAGTAATGTTGCCTCACCCTTCCCTTTTGCTCAACACACCATCCTAATCAACTCCTCCCCCTCCCCCCTAACCCTCTTCATCACACTCCTCAGTCATAAAAATTCGAGAATAGTAACAAAAAATCTAAAAATCTATTCTAAAAATTGAGGAACATATAATGTTACCCCACACTCCCCCATTCGACCCCATCGTCCTAACCATCATCCCTACCCACTTCCCAATAATACAAATTATAAAAAATTACCAAAAAAAATCGAAAAATTAATTTTTAAAATTGAAGAAAAACTTAAATTTATGACTCCGACCACAATGTTGGAAGTGCCATGTGGCAGGATAAAGTCTGCAGAAGTCACTTGGCAGGAGTAAAATGTATGAATTCATGTATGCATGAAGACGATGCAAACCACTGACGATGTTAAATCGAGTATTTCATGTAAACTAAATGCACGCCTTCAAAGACTGCTCAAAAATTACATGGAAAACGTTACTGTTACTGTGCCAAGACCTTCGGTAAAAGTTGCAATGCGCGGCGACATGAGAAGAGCGATTGTTTTAAGAACCCATCTCATGCGATCCTTAGCTGCTATAAATGTTCGCAAGCAACAAGGGAACTCGCATGATGAAACATTACGACAATGGCCACATGCAGTTTATGCAAGGCGATACACTGAAGGAACACATCAAGATCTGCAAGGGTTTGTCTACTTTCAGTCAGCAAGTGATGTCAATACACCTTACTGCATCTATGGGTACTGATCCCACAGACGATTATGACAAGACAATTAATGCTAATGATGGAATGAGAGACCTACGACGCGAGGTATGGTCGGTTTATACACTTGCAAGACTTTCGCGTGAAATCGATGAACTTCAAAATAAACGACAATTAGCTCTAAATACTGGTGACCGTACAACTCCTGCTACAAATAAAAGTAAATTTAATATATAATACAAAACAGAGGGTGAAGATGACCATGGAGGCAGTATTGATAAAAATGAACATGAATACAGTGATTGTGCTGAAGACGATGACGATTTTCTTGATGCTCTGACACCACCCCTCCACCACATTTGCTGCAAAGAGCAAAATGGAGAATGTAGAACATGATGAGAATACTGACTACATGTTTCCCGAAGACCCGAATGAACTTGTTGATAGACTCAGACATTTGATCACTTTGCTACAAGATGGAGATTTCTCGCACATTAACGAGATATATTCAATCATTAGTGAACTGAAGGATGGGTGTTATATCAGATGAGGCTGTTGGCTACTTTTCATAAATCTGCAAACATCTGAGAAATGTAAAGATCGAGTGAATGAAAAAATTAGTAAGATAGAATGTATATAAACACAAAATAAATTTAATTTAAGTATACATAATAATGTGAGTTTAATTTCTTATACAGCCCGTTCTGCCACTCTGAAATATTAATTAATTAAGTGGTGTATACAATCGATTACGACAGTCTGTTTTAGATAACATTTATGAGAGTGTGTGCAGGAGGAGTACTACGGTAGGTTCTGAAGTATTATTCCTTACTCGGGTCGATTTAAATCGGCTGAGTTATATAAGATGAACGAATGAACTGAGGAATATTTTTGAGGAATGTTTCGGAACTGTTTGGTTGGCCTGGTCATTTGGCATGGCCCTTTGGTATGGCCTTCTCTGGTTGAAATGTTTTTTGAAGATTTGCAAAGTTTTGCCAAAAATTTGCGAAGTTTTTATGTGAAGAGGTTAGCATCAAGATTCGTATCAGGCGACTTTTTCGATATTGGTTGTCATGAACTGTTGGTCTAGGTGGGCTATATGGTCGGTTGGTATTTCCACTGTTCTAGCCATTTTTTCAGGAATTGGTCTTGGCAGGAGCCAGTCTTGGGTAGAGTAAGTGTCTTCAGGTACCGGTTGGTGTTTCGTTCAGAGAAAGAGGGAGTGGTGGAGAATTGTGTGGTTGGTTTATTACGAGGGTATATTGTGAGGGGGACAAGCTGTGGCCAGTTATTGGGGAGGGGGTAGTGTTGGGTGTTGGGTTGGTGGCCTGTGTGGATGTTGTGAGGGAGGGTGGAGGGTCGTGCTATGGCGAGTAAATGATGGAAGTGGAGCGACGAGAGGTGTGATGGGGGCAAGGGCATGGGTGGAGATAGGAATATGTGTGTTATGTAAAAATCAATATTCGCTTCGGGGGATTGGAATATTGGTCGGCTAAATAGCCGATGAAATGTAGATTTGGGGGTTAATTTGGCAACTGATCGTCGTACCAGGGAGTGGCTGTGCTCTGCTATTTTTACGAGAATATAACCCTCGCTGTCACACACATCCAACATGTTTTTTTTTTTTTGCTTTATTTATGTAATTATTTTCCTCAATATTTACTACATTTCTTTTTATATTTTTTCAGTTTTTTTTTTCGAATTTAAGGTCAGTGGACTTAGTGTTGAGGTCGCCAAAATTTAACATGGGGGTCGGAGTCAGTAGCGTATTATGTTCGTGGTGGTCGGAATCAGTCACTTAATGTCATCAATTTTTTTAATTTAGGCGATTTTTATTATTTGTTCTTAATTTTTCTAGTTCAATGTTATTGGTGTTAATATCAATGGCACAGGCATCCAACATAGATGTCGGAGTCATTGAAGTAATATGTTCCTAAAATGTTATTAGTTTATTTCGATTTTTTACCATTTTTTCTAAATCTTCTTTTTCAAGGTCATTGGGGTCCAGGTTATTAACATTCAACATGGGCGATGGAGTCAGTTATCGATTTTTTAAATTAATTCTATTTTTACGATCTTTTCTCGATTTTTGTGTTTAAGGTCATTGGGAATGATATTATTGCCACGGCATCCAACATAGGTATCGGAGTCAGTAATATGATATGTTCCAAAACTTGTAGGCCCTACTAGTTTACCATTTCTTTTTTCGATTTTTTGTTTTCATGGTTATTGGGGTCAAGGTCGAAGTCACCAGAATTCAACATGGGTGTTAAAGTCAGTGACATGATATGCTTTAAAACTTTTATTAGGTTCTTTCGTTTTTATTTTAATCTTTTTTTCAGTCCGACATCATTGAGATCAAGGTCAAGGTCACCAACATCAACATGGGGGTCGGAGTCAGTCATGTAATGTGTTCGTAAATTTTAATTAACTTGATTTTTTTTTAATTTTTCTTTATTTTTCGAGTACAATGTCATTGCGGTTAAGTTCAAGGCCACTGGCTTCCAACATGGGTGTCGGAGTAAATAATACAATATGTTCCTAAACTTTCATTAGTTTTTTTTCTGTTTTTACAATTTTTTTCTCAATTTGTTTTTTAAGGTTATTGGGGTTAATGTTGCCAACATCCAACATGGGAGATGGAGTCAGTAACATCTTATATATGTCGATTTTTTTAATTTATTCCCTTTTTTACCATTTTATTCTCATTTTTTTCGAGTTCATTGTCATTGGGGTTTTAAGACCAATGCCACCGACATTAAAAATGGGTGTCGGAGTCAGTAATGTAATATGTTCCAAAAAATAATTAAATTTTTTTTTTTTTTCAATTTTTACAAATTTTTTGCGAATCTTTGTTTTTGAGGTCATTGGTGTGAAGGTCAAGCTCGCCAGTATCCAATCTTGGTGTCTGAGTCAGTCGCATAATATGTTCCCAAATTTTTAAGAGTTAATTTCGATATTCTTAAATTTTTTCTCAATTTTTGTGTTTAAGGTCGCTAGGGTCAAGGTCATACGCATTCAACATGGCGGTCAGAGTCATCAATGTAAATTTTTCCTCGATATTTCCAGTTAATTATTTTATATTTTGCCATTTTTTTTCGATTTTTTATGATTGGAAGGTGGGTAGGTAGAGGTAGGGGTTGATGGTTATGCGGATATAGTAGAGCCCGGGGAGGGAGGAATGGTCAACAAAAATGTTCCTCCATTTTTAGAATCAATTTTTCAGTTTTTTACGATTATTCTCAAAATTTTATGACTGAGGAAGGTGTTAGCGAGGATTGTGGGGGAGGGTGTGGTTGGTTAGGGTTGTGAGGTGAGCGTAAGGGAAGGTTGAGGTAAAATTATTATGTTCCCTAATTTTTTGAATTAATTTTTTGATTTTTTGCGATTATTCTGGAAATATTATTACTGTGAAGGGTTGTGGTGACGTGGGGAAAGGGGTGTTAGTTAGGGTGATGGGGTGAATGTAAGGTTAACGTGATATGTCAGGCACTCATGGGTTTCACCTTAATGGTTCTCCCCAAGTTCTCCAATTGCTGCCAGAGGGCATAACACCAGTTTGCCCTCTCATAGGTTTAGATTAGTCAATAGTATTGCTTATTGGAATGCAAATGGCGTTCGCAATAAGAAACATGAGCTGATATATTTCATTTATCTGCACCAGGTTCCTATTATAGCTATTAATGAAACACATTCGCACCCGCATATTAGATTTTAAATCCCGGGGTTTAAATGCTATCGCTCAGATAGAGATCATAATGTTGGCGGAGTTTTAATTTTAATACACCATACTATCGCGTGTACTCCAGCTAAACTGCTGGAACTCGAAACACTGGCAGCAGTGGGCATTAAAGTAAATCTAGGCAATCAACAAGTTTCAATTTATTCTGTATACTGCCCGCCAGGACGCATTCTTTTACGCGCAGATTTAAATCAATTAATAAATTATTTCCCTGTTTTACTGATGAGGGAGTAGCGAGCTCGTATTCGACCCGTCAATGTAAAGGGGGCGGTCTGATGTTTCTTTATGGTGAGCCACCCTATTTGCACCTAGCTGTTCGCGGATACCAGAACGAGACGTCGCCGCAACGCTGGATTGGTCGAGGAGCAGCTGATGACCAGGCTCTTCATCACTGGCCCATTATAAGCCCGGATATTACCCCGTGAGATTTTTTTCTATGGGGTACATTGCCGGCTAACATTGACGACCTCAAAACGAGAATTACGGACGCCATCCAAACCGTAACACCGGACATGCTGACAAGAGTGTGGAGCGAGTTTGATTATCACGTAGATGTGGTTCGGAACGCTCGTGGTGGTCACATTGAACATTTATGAAGATGTGGTAAACCAACTTCACGGTTCCACGGTTCATTTGATTGGTCAATCAAGGTTGTAGGTTGCTTGGTTTTGATATTATAAACCTTCAAAGTTCGGGTATGCTTTTATACTCATCCTGTATTTCTCAAGCCGGGCAAAGACCCGAAACTATTACAGAATTATCGCCCCATTAGTCTTCTCTGTTCGCTCTCTAAGATTCACGAGCGCGTATTATTGCGGCTCCTAGAAAATTACATTCGCGAAGTAAATATTTTTTCCTAATGAGCAGTTTGGCTTTAGGGAAGCTCATTCTACCGTTCATCAGCTCGTCAGACTATCAGAGCACATTGCCAATTCTTTTAACTGGCGCCTTTACACCGTCGCTGTATTCTTAGATGTCGAAAAGGCATTTTACAGGGTTTTCCAAGCAGGGTTACCGTATAAATTGTGTGAGAAAAATTTCCCCAATTGTTATATTAAATTATTGGCTTCGTATTTAGATAGGCGCTCGTTCACTGTATCAATCTATGGAGCAACCTCAGATAAGAAAATAATTAGGGCTGGAGTCCCCCAGGGCAGCATATTAGGTCCAGTTTTGTATAATATTTATACCCACGATATCCCGCGTTCCCCTAACTGGCATATTAATCAAGGAGTTTATGCTGATGGCACTGTAATATATACGTGATCTCGCAATGCTGAACTTGCCACTCAGCGCGCCCAGGCACAGCTCTATGAGCTTGAAAATTATTTTCACCTGTGGAGAATTAAAGTAAATATGGGTAAATGCGAGGCGGTATTCTTCACTCGCCGTAACATTCCTCCCAATCTGCCTCATTTCACTCTCTTTGGGAAGGATATTCCGTTTAAAGAAGAGGTGAAATACCTCCGCCTTACTATGGATAGAAGGCTGACATGGCGACGCCATGTGGAAGCCAAGAGAAATCTTGCTTATGCGCCCATGGCAGCTTTATATCTTATTTTATCTCGTGGCCCTGGTTTGTCACAGAAAAATGGGATACTATTATATAAGTCATGATACGCCCCATTATCACTTATGCAGCGCCAGCTTGGACCTACTGTGCACAAACATATTTAAATTCATTGCAGATGGTGCAAAATAAATCCCTCTGATTGGCCAAAAATGCACTCAGATATATCCCTATTAGATGCTTGCACGCAGAATTAAAACAAGAAATGCTGCAGAAGTAATTCGGAAGCAGACTGAACATTTTTATCAATGAAGCGAGGAACATTCAAATCATCTCATAACTGTCCTTGGGGACTATGATATTAATGAAACTCAGCGCTAAAAGCGCCCCAATTCGCTTCTAGCACACAGGCCTCCATAGCCCTGCTTGTAACACACTGCTAGGTTAATGGTAGCACCTGCACAGCTTTTGGCTTTTAAGGTAGATGTTTAACCTTAGTATACTTAATTTAGTAAGCTGTTATGACATGACCTACAGTTTTAGATTAGTGAGGAGTCTTGAAGGAGCAACTCAGGGAAATATTTATACTAAGATTGGTTCCTTAATTGAAAAAAAAAGCGTACGTCCTTGTGGACTCAGATTAAGTGATAATCTATTTAGGTTTATTTATGTTCAAATTAACTCTCTTTTCCTTTCAGGCAAATTACCGCCATATTATGAATTAGTAAAAGCATGTTAGCGTTGGCTCTGCTGACACTTATTGGCAGCTTATTGTATTTTCCTTTAACTTTTCAGGATCTACTTGGGATACGGGAGTAGAATGAGGTGAAAGCACCATTCTGGTTAAGCCAGCGCTAAGTGAAATTCAAAGAAGATGTTCTGCCCCCTCTCTACTAGTGTTTTCTCTGCCTACTAATATAGAGCATGGTTTCTACCTATCTGTCTCCTGCAGCATTTTCTGTTAATGCATGCAACAATTTTTAATTATTTCCTGTCGAAGGGGCTTTTACGGTGTCTATGCTGGTTTTTCCCTTTCTCTTCTTAGTATAGTAGTTTAGCTATAAGTACACTCAGGGAGGTTGTCATGACCAAAACGAGGCTATGGCAACCTAATCCCTTGCTGCCGCAATGCCTGTCTCCTTGCATGATTGCCTTCCCTTGTAGGCGTATGTGGCCTAGCCCTGTGAGGCACTTAACTCCCGTCCCTACCACGGACTCACACCTAACACTTAGTTTTAGAGTAGGTTAGAAAAAAAAAAGAAAAAACTCCGCAGTCGTGGAGCAGCCAGCGAAAAGGTAGCAGCTGCAGCGCACGCCTACAAGAACCTGCAGATCTTCAAGGTAGCAGTACTGCCGAGTAGTTCTTATTAGAACTGCTCATGTAAATGAAAGAAAAACTAGGTGCGGCCAGTTCTTGTTAGAGCTACCGCATGTCCCAGGATCGACAGTCCGGCGCATTCGTCGAGCGGCCGGCCTTGTAGAAGAGCATGCAGCATTAGAGTGCGCATTCTGACTGCACCCAAGCTGTGCACGACTCACCACACACACCGCAAAACATTACACAGTAAAAGTACACACGCACAAACAAGACACAGAGGCGCACTATTTCAGGGGTCAACTGCATGGGTTCTCGGGCAAGGAGACCTGCCCCAACTCCACTCGAGAACCAGGCCTAGGGGCACACGCACTGGTCCAAGGAAGAGTGATCAAGGGGGCAACCTATAACACTCAATCGTAATAATCATTGCATAATTCACTGTATATATCACTTAGTTTATATAGCAAATACTGTACATATCGGTTAAGAGTAGTAGAAGATATAATAAATAAAATAATTCATATATGATGATATGGGGGAAAATTTTATTTAAAAAAATAAGAAAATTTAAAAAGGAACAAAAAAATGATAATAATAATTTATAAAAATAAAAAAAAATAAAATAAAACATTACAAAAATATATAAATTTGTATTGTGTAACCAAAATGACGCACCGACTGTTTCAGGTCGGGAAGAAGAGGATCCATCCATGTGGAGGGGGGGGGGCTCTGCTTTTACTAGATCCTTAATAGAGTCTGGTACCAAGGGTGCCTCCAGCATACTAACATTAACAATGATTTCTAAATATCACTACACGACCACACGATGAAACGTACCCCGAGGGCTGCCCCGGGAGACTAGGGACTCACCGACGCAGTATACGCGAGATTAATTAACACACTTGAACACAACAAGCCAACATGTTAGACAGACATCACTACACTGACATTCACTCCAGCCGGGAGGCTGGAGGGGAGCTTCACTCCCCACCGAACACAAAAACACGTAATTTTACTTTAAAATAGGCACACCAATAAACAGCCTCAATGCGGGCCCGGTGCCCAACAAAACACAGCTACACGACGCCCCGCTGTTGACCCAATGATTTGAGTATGTGTCGGGGTGTATTTGTTTTACAAACACCCTGTGAGTTATGGGAGTCAAGGCTCCCGGTCTCACGACACCAAGGCCATTCGGTAGCATGTGAGGGTTCGGCGGGCAGTTTTCACTAACGCGAAATACAGCAGTATTACTCTGCACAATGCTTATTCGCCCTGTCTTTACCTATGCTGCGCCCACATGGCCACAAGCAGCTAAAACACATATTAAGAAACTGCAGATCGTACAAAATAAATGCCTACGAATTGCTGCAGATGCGTCTAGATACTGTCCCATTACAGATCTGCATAGCGAAATCGAAACCGAAAGATTAAAAGAGCACTTCGTCGAAATCGCGGTAAAATTCTACTACGACTGTGCAAATAACGCCAACCCGAAAATATCTAGTCTCAGCTATTATGCCCCTGACGAGACTCAGAAATACATGCGGCCGAAGAGCATATTGGCTCACAGGCTGCCTTAAACATACTTAGTCACGGAATTCAGGCCCTCAGCCATGCACCCGAATGTAATAAACACCAGGAAACCCGCATTACTGCTTAATATCAATACACCTACTACACTCATTAACCAAAAATTTTGCGAATTACTATGTGATTACAGAACAAGGCAAAGCATGCACTGCCTAGCCTCTGGCTCGGGGATGGCCCTGTGATTTGCATTGCAAACACACTGCTGTACATACACATGCGCCGAAACACTTATCTCATCCGACAGCTGCCTGTATGTATGGTCTTCGCCTCTGCCGATTCCAATGCATCAGGCATCGTGAAGCTCTCTGCAGCAGTTGGTGGGGGGTTGCCTGGAGGTACCTCCACTAACATACGCACTCAAACACTTTATTTCACAAAGCTGCAAGTGAGGTCGCAAACAAGACAATAGATTAATTACCCCTAATTATAATTTCTCATTCTTATAATTGCCTGTAACAAACACTTATTTCTTTGTTACAGAGAGATTACTGGCATCTGTTAGGTGGGTGGTACAGTTCTGTCCCCCACCACCAGGGCCGCATAGCGTATCGCTGGTTACACTCCAGCTGTGCACTGATTTCATATCACCCCGCACCAAACCCACAAAAGTCTATCTTCGCCAACTAACATCTCACCCTACTTTCTCCCGTCCTAAACCACTAATAGGTATATACATTTTATCTTCCGCGACTGTCGTGCAGATTTTCCCAGCGCCCTCTTCGCTTTGCTGTGCCCTTCCATCTAGACCCTTCCTCTTTCGGGGTGTGGCCATGGCTACAATTGCGGCCATGGCACCAGACAACCCTGCTATAGCCGCAATGCATGCTCCCATTTAAACATAATAATCCCGACCTAATGCATATAGGGCTTGCCCTGAGACGCATCCCGTTCTCCAACCGTCTTAGCTACTAATATACGTACCGGAGAACTCACACAACTGTGAAAGAGCTCGCGCTGGCGTAGCGGGATTTGGGGGCTCACCAGAAAGAAAACTTACAGTTTTCGCTTTAAGTTCGCCTGAATAAGGGAGCAGATGTCAGCTCCAGAAACGTCGTGACAAGCTGGTCTAAGAAAACCTGCTGTGTTATTCTGTGTCGTCATCGTTGTATATTCCAGTCTTGTGCGAAATTATGTCTTCGTCTCAGTGTTTGTCTGTGCTGTCTTAGGCCCGGCACACACGTTCCGGTATACTGGTGAGGTTTACCTGTACAGGTCACCTGTTCAGATAAACAAGAGCGTGTGCGCCAGCCGCTGCAGGCCAAACTGCACAGGCGTAGCGACCTGCGCAGGCGACCGGAGAAGAATTGAAATTCAATTCTTTCTACCTACGCAGGCGTGTAGACCTGAGCATGTGTGTGAGTCACTCCAGCACGCCTGTACAGGTTTTAGGTTAGTTGTGGCTAGTTCCTTGAGTAGAGAGCGTCGGTCGTCTTTGTATTTACGTGTACAATAGTGTTAACTAGTGACTGCGCGTACGATAGTCTGAGTGACTTTTGTGATAATCATGCCAAGCCGTAAACGGAACCAAGTGATAGAAGAGTTTATCGAAATATATAGGTTGGAACCTTGTCTGTGGCGGGTGAAAAGTAAAGAGTACCACGACCGTGAAAAGAGAGATGCGGCCTATGAAAGACTTGTGATTAAATTAAAGCAGTTAGAACCTGGTGCTACAAAGAAATTTGTAGTTAAAATAATAAATTATTTAAGAAGTAATGTACGTAAAGAGAAGAAGAAACGTGACATGTCAATGAATTCCGGAGCTTCAACAGACAACGTCTACACATCAAAATTGTGGTACTTAGATTTGTTCGATTTTCTTGGCGATCAAGATACTTCTGGTGCGTCTGTGTCAAACTTTGATGACGATGATGGAAGTGAGTTCGATGAAGTAAGTACTCAGATTAGTTACAATACTCATATAATTTAATTAAACTACATTTTGTATTTACAAATTGAAGGTTTATAGTTAAAGTCTACACGTTTTACTAATTAATGCAAAATGTTTTGAACTGTACGAATTATTAACTTACTAACGCCAAACCTCGTCTTTTAGTCTATTTTTTGTTTCGAAGAACCCGATTGTCTTGCCATGGAACTTTACCTTCATTCATGAAGTAGGAAGTGAACTCATTTCTAAACTGTTTAGAAGCAGAAGTTATGTTCCCTTGGTTCAGACGTTTCAATGGGGTCATATTCGATTCCGAGGTATCCAAACCTACAATAGCAGTAGTTCCATCGAAATTCTCCTCATAGGTAGGAGGAGAGTAAAAGGTTGGATGTTGTTCCATCAAAAAATTATGCAATGCACACGTTGCCTTCACCACTTTTGTTATGTTTTCTGGTTCCAAATTGATTTTAGTATGGAATATACGAAATCTGGATGCAAGTATTCCAAAACTATTTTCGACAACGTGTCTTGTTCTTGAAATGCGGTAGTTTTAAATTTCTTTACTAGCTGAATCTAGTTGCGCTTGTCGAAAAGGCTTCATAATATTAATTGTAAGAGGAAAGGCGTCATCAGCCACAAAAACGTAAGGGACCTTTTCGAAATTTTCCGTAACATTGCATGGCTTTGGAAGTTTGAGCTCATTACTCTCTAACTTTTCATAAAATTTAGTATTCTGAAGAACGCCTCCATCAGAAACACGTCCATCAGTTCCAAAATCCACTAAAAGGAACCGAAAGTTATCATCCACTATTGCAAGAAGTACCATACTGTTTCTGCCTTTGTAGTTGAAGTAAAAAGATCCGGAATTCGCTGGGGGAACTATGTCTATATGTTTACCATCCATGGTACCAAGACAGTGTGGGAAATTCCATCTGTCTTCAAATGTTTTAGCAATAACTTTCCATTTCTCAGCGGAATCAGGAAACTGAAACAAAAGCAAATTAATTATATTGTTTCACAGTGTGGATGTATAGCTATGATGATTACAGCAGGCTTTATAAATTTGGTTTTATAAGTAAAATAAAAATTACATATAAAATAACACAAAACCAATGTTTGTTTAAAAAGTTTGGTTATAAATAAAATAAGAAATAGAATTTTAAAACAGTACAGTACCACTACTTGTTTTACAGTTTTTTAAAAAGGTTTGTTTTATTTTTATCTTATATTTTTGTCTTATTTTAAATTNGTACCACTACTTGTTTTACAGTTTTTTAAAAAGGTTTGTTTTATTTTTATCTTATATTTTTGTCTTATTTTAAATTGTATTCCTGATCTAAACAATTAAACCAGGATAAATTACTTTTAGGGTCTAATAATATACTTATTTCAGGAGGGAATCGAGGATCCTGCCCCAAAACACCCAACAATGAAGAACCCGCCGAAAAAACGAGAATCCTCCAAACCATGCAAGACCGAATTCAGTTGAACGTGCGGTACTCCCGATATCACGACATAAGTTGGCAAAAAAAAAAAGAAGAAAAAAAAGGAAAACTGAGGAATTGACCAACGATGTCCTGCTATCAGTGATAGATTTTAAAAAGCCTTCGCCCCAAGATGACCGGTATGATTTAATGGAAAAATCTATTGCAATGAGAATTAGGTCATTGGAAAAACGCCAGCGTTTGATTGTTGAAAAAAGAATCAATGACCTCCTACTTGAAGCTAAAATGGGAATGCTTTACGTGCCAACGAGTTCATACAGCTCGGAATATCTAAGCAGTCCCAGCTCAAATAGGAGCTCACCAAATCCTTCCGCAGCTGTTTCATCTGATCAATGTACACAACAAACAGCGACTGCAGGATTTGTAACCAAAGAAGAACTTCCACTTCCATACTCCATGGCTACCTACTTAGCTAACTTTAATAATATTTGATTTGTGAGGAATTTTGAATTTTTTCTATGCTTTTAATTGACCAATACTACCTAAATTTTCAATTATTTTTCTTATTATTCATTATTATGCCTCAATTACAATTTTGTCTTTGAACTGTTAAAACAGTTATTAAGAATACAAAATTGAAAAACAATTTTGTGTATTTATTAAACATACCTGAAGATACACTTTTTTCAGCACATTGTAGATGGCTTCACATGTATCCGGAATTATTTTGCCAAGAGCTTGGGGTGATATTATAGTAGAATACTTGAGACATTCGTACGATCGACCCGTAGCAAGAAACCTCAAAGTAGCTGTCAGTCTTTCATGGGGAGAAATAGAAGTTCTCGTAAGTGTATTTTTCTTTTGTATTAGAGGAGTTACAAGTTTTTGGTTGACTTCTTCATTCATCCGCAAATAATTACGGTAATCTGAAATATCTGAACTTAACTCTTTTAGTAATCTTGTAGGAGTGTATTAATTTCTCTTTGTAAGCCAATCTTTACACCAGGTTTTGCGTTTTCGCTTCTGTTTACACTTCATGGCCACTAACAAACCGACTAAAGCGATCGCGACGTCTTCTTGTTTGCTCGCCATCTCTCGACTGAGTTAAAATCTTCCGGTTTACCGTAGCGTGTGTGTGCTCTAGTCTGCATAGGTATACCTTTCCGGTTTACCTGAGCAGGTTTACCTGACAGGTATATCATAACGTGTGCGCCGGGCCTAAGTTGTCCTTGGATTTTTCACGTTTTCAGTTTGATTGATACCAACTATTCGTCCGTATCGTCATCGTTGTGTTGTCCTAGGGTATTTTAGTTCTTTCTTTTTATAATTAATTCTGTATTTTTAATTTTGTCTTTCTATTTTGTTATTTATCTGACAAAATCCCTTGTTGCAACTATTTTACGTTTTACTTATACATTTTGAATACACCCACTCTTGGCTCGTTTTTCGTGATGTGTCAAGTCTCAGACCTGGTTCTCTGTGATGACATAGTGTAGCAATGGAGTAGGTTCAAAATATTTCACTTAATGCTTCTGGCTTGCCGGTGCCATTCCGAGACTGTTCTGAGAGCTCCCTACTGTGCTCCTCCCTATTCTAATACACTGGTGGAAAATGGAAAATGAACACCCGGACGCAATGATCCCATATGAATTAAGGTTGTATTGAATAATTATACAAGTTGTATACTGTATATTATAATGAACACAGGGTTGAACAGTGGCTATAGAGTGTCTTGAACATTTTTGTGTAGCCTCCTTTAGCGCCGATGCTGTCCTGCAGTCATGCGTACAGACGATCATAAAGGTGTCGGATGTCATTTTGGGGGAGTGTTTCACGCTAATGCCACCTGTTGTTGCAATTGGTGGAGGTTTTTTGCCGGTATTGCAGACCGCACCAAACTAAATCCCATCATGAACAAAACATGTACAATGGGGGATAGGTCGGGTGATCGTGCTGACTAGGGGAGTTGATCAATACCTTCGAGAACGCATTGGGTAACATGATAGGTGTGTGCACGGGCATTGTCCTACGGGAAGTGGACATCTCCTTGGCGTTGTAGGAACGGTAACACAATGGGCTGAATGCAGTGTCGGATTAAGCCAGCGCGGGACCTGTAGTAAATGCGAACAAGAGGCCCTTGGTTTACTTTAGGTATTAAAGTTTAGGATATAAAATAAAACAGCATATTTATTTATTTGGGACGCCAACAACACACTTATTTCACATTAAAAATAACTACAAGAAAGTCTGATAACAGGCGAACACATTATTCTTAGTCAAACAATAGAAGATTACAATATAAAAAGAAAAAATTACTCTATCAAAAATCTAAAAACATCTCAAATTAAGGTATAAATTTAAGATTACAATAAATGTTTAATATTAAATAAAAACTAAACTAAGAACATAAATAAAAAAATGGTAAAAAATTTAGATCAAACTAAGTTACAGATAATTAAATTAAATAAAATACAAATAGTCACATCATAAAAATATAAAACTAAAACAGTAGGCGTAATTTTAAGAATGTCATAAATTTGTTTTTAATGTCTGCATAGTCAAAAAATATGTCCCAAATCCCGCAGGAACGCGCTATCTCGTTGTACTCCTCACAAATCCTAGCGAGGGGAGAATGTTTGCCAAGGTTGGTACTGCTTCGGTCACTATAGAAAATCCTAGTCAGCGAAAGCCTCGGGTTGTGTGGAACCTTTAGCACATTTACAAAAAAACTTTTCGTGATCTAATGTGGTCAAATTTAGAATTTAACACTAGTCAAATCAACATTTCTTAGTAAATAATTTTCTATGTTCATTAAAGTGAGGTCATTTAGACGTTCTTGTCCCATTGTGTTCCTTAACTCAATTTTAATGCGCTTTAATGTTGAAAAAGAACGTTCTCCGCTGTATTTGATGATCATCAAACTCAAGTAAATGCGTAACACAATTTCTACATTTGGGAAACACGATTCTAATGAATTTTCCGTTAAAAGTTTATAAAATCGAAGTTCCAGAGCGTCGTGCTTTTTGCTGTCAATAGCAGCAGCCACATCTGTTTTGAGCAGCTCAGCAAACTGCATCAGTTCGTTGCCCAGACTGTCTTCCACATCGTCTGGGTAAGCACTGATGATAATTGAAGATCTTTTCAAGATCTCTTTTGCCGTTAAAGATTTTAATTGCCTAAGTATTCCAAATACACTGGTACGCTTCCGTGCGTTTAGCTAATGCAGACAGTACATTATCAATTATGACAATAAACACCTAAATTTCATAATATTGGTCAGGTGTTTGATTTCCTACAACTTCATCGAGTGGTAGAACCGCTAAAATGGTCGTACTTTGTTTGTCGCTTGCGTTTTCTTGAAGTCGATTGCTGATATTCTTCACAGCCAGTTAAGGTTTTGGCTTTTGTGTCTATATATGAAAATGTAGACCGCATTGCTTGGACGTAAAAGTGTAATGATTTATAAAGAGCGTATCCCGTGTTAAGGTCTTTATAAAACGACTGCAGCAAAGCGTTAGTTGCTTGCAAACGTTCTAGAATTTCGTTCCACGTAATAATCATTATTCCCGTTTCTAACTTATTCATTTTCGAAACTAGTCCATAAGCTTCATTACGACACTCTACCTTTTGATCCTTGTTATTAGGTATGTCACCTAAAACTTGTTTGATAATGGTAAAACAACATAAAAGTGCCTTCGTCGCATTAGCTCGGGCAGACCACCTAGTGTCCGATAATCTTTTCAAAATTTGAATTTTTGAACTATTGTCTATATTGAACTATATGCTTTCGCAAAAAGACCCCATCGATACGTTGAAGCGAAAAAAAAAATATAGGCTTTCAACGAAATAAAAGAAAATTTATGCTTCTGTACAGCATTCTGCAGCGCACTTGGCAACCAAATTTAATGAATGTGCAAAGCAGGGAATGTATTCCCATTACTTATTTATCTCCTTAATTCGTGCTTGTAAGCCACTGTATTTCCCGCTCATGTTGCTGGCATTGTCAGAACTTTGCCCTCGACAATCTTTAATATTAATACCACTCTCATTTAAAAAATCTAGTAAACTTTGAGTGAGTTGTTCAGCAGTATGGCCTTCCATATCTCCAAGAATCTTACAAACCTTTCCACTGGTCCAGATGGTAGGGCATAACGCTCTATCAGAGTCAGTTGGTCAATATGCTATATATCTGGAGTATAATCCAATGATACTGAATAGTATCTGCACTCTTAATTTCGCAAATAATATGATTCAGTATGCTTGATGCAATTAGATGGATAAATTCCTCTCATGTTGTTTTTGACAAGTATGACGTATGTCCCTTTCCTTTATTTGCATTAATATGTATATGTTCGGACAGAAAAATGTCAAATTTGGCTATTAATTCTAAAAACCTAAATAACTTCCATTGTGAGGTGAACCAACAATTTCATCACTACCCCGAAATGCAAGACCTCGTTCTGCTAAAAAAAATTATAACTACAGTAATTCGTTCTAAGAGCGTCCGCCAATATTTTTGTTCTGTGTCTATTTGGTTTACAAGTTGAGAATCGACACGCGCATCCTTGTTTTTGCGAACTAACAGTGAAATTATTGCTTGTCTATGCGAAGTGCTTTCTTCATGTCTTTTCAACAAAATATGCAAGTTCTTCCAGTCATCTAATCCATCCTTCGTAAACCGTGCCGAACCGTCTGAATCCGTAACTTTGCAAACAAAACAAAAAAGTTTCCCTTTAGTTTCTGAATAACACAACCAATCTCTCATGTGAGTTTTATCCGTTAGTTTATTTCTATATCTGAAAAATTACCTCTGTCATAAAAGTGGTTTATTTTCATTGTCATACATTTTCTCTGAAGACAAAAAATCACTGTTCATAGTTGCACCTCGCTACTTCCTTTCGCAATCCAATAATCTCGATCAACGTTGCTCGGCCATTCAGCAATATCAGCGGAGTACATTTTATTTTTGTTTGGTTTTTGGCATGTAGAAGATGTAGTAACATCGGAAGCATGTGATATGCTTTCGACCTCTCTTTGGCTTGAAGACGACGTTTCTGAGTTTAGAGGACATGCTGTGCTTTTAACTTATCTTTGGCTAGAAGACGATATGTCTGAATTGGGAGGACTTGCTGTCTGTTCGAGTGCAGTACCACTTGTAGTACACGTGGCTATATCGGAAATAGTTAGAGATCCTAATGAATTTCCTATAGTGCTGTCATCATCTGTACAATGGGATGCAACCTCTGTGTTTTCTATTTCAATTTCTTTACATTCAAGAATACCATTCTGAATATTAAAAAACTCAGACAGCTTACGTGTCTTTGATATAACATATTCGTTCTTTTTTTTTTCTTTTTCATCTTTTGCTTTACGCTTTGCACTTCCAGAAGCATAGTGTCTGCCCGTATCTCTAGGCTCATATCGATTTGTACATAAAATAGAAAAATAAAATTACAAAATAAAATTATGACTGAGGAGTAACCTAAAATCTAGTGATGAAATCTCTCCCCATGAAATAATGGTAATTTAAAACCAGCCGGTCTACTCTGTTCTAGTTTTTGCGGGCAGTATCCCTGCAGCAACAAGGCGGAGGAGTTGGATCCAGAAGTTATCATAATATTATATTGTCACCTAAAATATACGTGCTTGCAAAATTTGAGCTCAATTAGTTAACGAGAAATAGGTGAAATTTTGATAACGAGATTTAAAACAAAGAAAAAAATATAGGTAAGTACAGTCAAGAGCACGTCAAGCTTGACACTTCGAACTTTGGATCGGCCAACTTATACTGGTGGTGTCAAGTTTGACGTGCACTTGACTATACATTGTGAAGTTTGTGAAGCTAAATAAAACCTTTTAATAATGTATTCGCATCGCCCTTTTGAGTTTCGGCCCTAAAACATGTTTTGTTTTTTTAACTTGATGCAGTATATTATGAATAAAATAAATAACTTACGTTATTTTACTGTTGTAAAACAGTAGTATTATACATTGATATTGTATTAGCCCACAGTGATCAGCAAACAAAAACAATAACACAAAATAAACGTAAGAACTGCGAAACTACAACACAATGTAAAAAAAAATTGTCCGAAAACAAAAAAACAACCTTCACTCTAGATGGCTCGTATCAAACAAAAGAAAAATAAAATAAATTTAATGTGGAAGAAACGACTGACTGTAATAGTAGAAATATAACATTAAATGTTCATTAGTTGCTTTCTTATTGATAATCAATAGAAAACTATTCTAAATGGTCGGGTTATACGAACAGCAGACAGCTCGAAAACAATATTACGGGATTCCCCTCTAAGTATTGTGGTGTTGCCAACTTGCAACATAATATACTCGTAAAATGTAAATGGTGTGGCCAGCGTTTACTTTTTGAACAACTACTACGTCTTTCCATTGGACGGTGGGATTTTTTTTTTTACACGAAGGAGTGAGGCCCCCGAGGCGCGGGGCCCGTAGCATTTCGTAACTCTTGCTACGTGGCTAATCCGGCACTGGCTGAATGATGTTCTGGATGTAGTATTCACTGTTCAGTGTTCTTTCAACAAACACCAGAGCGTACGGTCATTGTAGGCTATTGCTGCCCAAACCATGATGCCAGGAGTTAGTCCTGTATGTCGCTGCCGTATACACTCTGGTTATTTCTGCTCTCCTGGTCGACGCCACACTCGCTAACGACCATCACTGGTGGCAAGGCAGAATCTGCTCTCATTACCGAGGCGAGCTGCACGGTGATGAGGTATGAGAGGAAGTCTGGCGAGCGGCCCCCTTGATCGTAGCCCAGCGGACAGCAAACGGATGGTGATGGTTCTAGCTGACACTCTGGGTGCGGCTGCAACAGTAGCCCTAATCTCAGCGGTGGTCACCGTGCGATCAGCACTGGCTGCTCGTCTGATGCGGTGGTCCAGGTGGGAATCCTTATGCCGCTGCCGTTCACGAGCATGTGCACCATTGTTGGACCCCCGGCGCCGCCAATGATACACAGCAGACACTTCACGTCCTACACGTTGTGAAATTCTTCGGAAGGACCATCCAGCCTCCCTCAGGCCCACAATACGTCATCTTTAAAAGTCTGTTATTTGCAAGAAGTGTGGTCGTCTATGACGTCGTGGCTTGTATGCAATGCTTACTACACACAGGTCGATGCTTGAAACAACAGACTTATCTTTCACCGAGTCAACTACAGTTGTATTATGCTCAGCTGTGTTATGCATGGTACGCGGTTCCTACTCTGTCCACAGCACAGCACTGTAGATCATTGCATGTACTCTTCTCTATCAGTGCCCCATGCGCATATGGTGTTTCTACGTCACCGATTTAATGGTGTTCGGTTTTAATTTTCCACCAGTGTATATTGAAAGAAATACTTCCGGCTTGCTGGTGCTGTTCCGAGGAAGTCCCGAGGCCTGTCCAAGATGTGGGGACCTTAAGGCTGCGAGAACATTTGGTAGGAATATTTTGAGATTGGCTGACCGACTTCCTCCCCTTGTAACCACTCAATGCAGATATACCCTTAACAATGTATCTTTAGAGTTTGAGCAAATTTTTTCTAAGGTTTTTTTTTTATATATATCATTAGTGTAATACAATTTAAGGGTAAAAATATGAACATCGAAAATAATTATTTATATGAGCCTATTTTACTATATCTGACTATTATAAATGTAAGCTTCAATAGGTAGGCTTTTTTGTCTTTCAGTGTATAATTTCCATCATAACTTTTGTGTTTTGTACGCTAACATTTTGAAATTATCGCTGTGGAGAAACAGAAATTCTTTTTTGGGTATCAACAAGCGAAGTTTTAAGCAATTCAAATTTTCGGACTCCGCCCCCTTCCTTTTTTAAATGCCATGAGTCACGTCACTCTTGTATGCTGTCATCCTTGACTCACGATTCAAAATCTACAGATATTTGCTACAGGAATGAAAATAAACCTTTAACAGTTTGGTTCGCCAAATGTTTACAAAAAGATAATTTTTTTAGAACTTTTGGCTTAAATGCTCTTATTTCTTTTACTTTAAATTTTTTAATGTTTTCGCAAATTTAGTACTTAGGCTGTCATAAATCATCCGTAATTGGTTTCAGTTGAGTCATTTCCGAAGTGATGACGAAATACGAATTTCTGAAAAACGTATTCATGTTTCCACTTTGTTAAATACTTTATCGGCAGAAGCCGAAAGAGATTACGCAACAATTGGATTTCAAAGCAATATCTTAGAAGAACATCTAGAGAGTGTCAACAACTGATAAGTGATAATTTCCTAGGCATCGTTTCTTTAAATATTGTTTTTTAATTGGTTAGAAAAATTTACTTTCAAATGAGTGATTTAAACGTTTCAGGTAAATTGATTTTATATAGCAAGTAAGTAGGTGAAATTTGACTTGTTTCTCTGTCGTTTCCTCTAGCTGGTGTAGACATTATGCAATCATGGGAGTGTTTTGAAACGACGTATCACATTGTACATTTATATTTGGAGAGAACGTATAAATAAATCTCTAAAAGTTAATTACGGTGGTTGTCGTGAAATATGAACCCAGCGATAATGGCAAATTGTAGATTGTCCAATCTTTAGAGTAACTACCTTAAGACAAATCCTCTCATAGTGGTTTCCTGAAATGGTTGTGGCGGTGCAAATAATCCTTATGGGGAAACTCAGAGAAAACTTCCAGACCCCACGTGAAGAAGTCCAGCATTCTATTGTTGTATCCGTTATCATGTTCGTGTTTAAATCCATGGAAATTTAACTTCTCAGTATCCAAACAAAACAAAATATATAATCGATTCGGCAGATAGCACAAAAGTTTTTAAAAAATGTCTTGTAAGGTGTGAAAAAAAGGAAAAATAGTAAGGTTGTTATTTTTATTCGTATTATTTTAATAAAACTCCGACCAAAATTCAATGCAATTAAAAAAATATTTCAAATTATTAAATTAAATTTTGGCAAGAGGTAAACCTACAGCAATTGTTACTTTCTGAAAACCCTTAATTGCTCTAAAACAAAATTGAACTTAAGATTATAATCATATTTAATATAATATTTGTATGCCATTTTATCGTTATTATTGTATTTTAGTTTATTGAAATTTCCTTGTAAAATTACCGATAAAAATATTAATGTACATAACTTAGAATCTTAAGGATTCACCATGGTGACCCTCTCAATGGCTTCGTGCAGTATGCAGGGAGCATAAAGTAGAGAGTTGTAACTGAACAGTATAACGAGATAAACTTTCCCTAATCATTTTTTTGCCTAATCAAACCGAATTAGGTTCTATGGTACTGCCAACGTTAAGCCTATAATACTGAGTGAACTACAGATTCTCACTTTGCTATGTTGGTGGCAATGTGAATGCCTCGCCAAGTGTTTATACAGGATGGAACTGAACTCTACCGACAAACTTTGGCAGGTGATTTCTCACCAAATAATAGGTCAAAAATATATACACCACTTATAGCATAATTCTTTTCCGAAGGAGTGTAACCACCCTTGAAAGTGTAGTTGAAGCAGATGTTTGCTAGTGACACGGCCAGAATGAACGATTAATTTCTGAGTTTCTGGATACTGCATTATTAAACTATGAAGTACAAAGCACAAAAATATGGTCTCCAATATCAACCCCCATCCATGAAAAGAGAAGGGTTGGCCCCACATTTGTGCAAATAAAAACCTAACTGTAACACGTTAGTAGATAAGTTTGGTATGTCCGAGGACAAGGGCTGGGGGCTATGGTGCCATAGCGCTGTCCGCCATCTTGGACTCTGCCATATTTTCCTACAATTCACTTGTTTCACCCCTCAAAAATCACTTCAGAAAACAATTATTTTACACCAAAATAACTTTTTCCCCCTCAAAATGTTTCATTTTTGCCCCATACCCTCCTAAATTTCCAAAAATTTGTGAAAAAAAGTGCTTGCTCCTCAATTTGGCTGACTGATTCCTCAATCAAGGCGGCTGAAGTATCCCAAAATTCAGCCACAATGAGGAAACTGAGGAGCCGATAAAATAAAATTAATATAAAATTATTTTCTAAATCTTTATAATTAAAAAAATTAAGGCCGCAAGTATTGAGTGTTATATATCACCATACTCGTCTTTCAAGTAGCATTCGATCGTGAGTCATATCGATTATGTAACCCAATGTCAGGGCAACCATATTGGATTTAAGAGATGTGACTCTATCTCCCCTTTCATTTCAAAGTGCAGTACCATCACCCCACATTAATAACACCCCTCACACACACCTCAACCACTGTACAATATCGTCAACCCACCTTACCACCTCTCACACTAACCCCCCCCCCTTTTCCCTCATTCAAAACCATTTTTTTTCTGAAAAAGTTTATAACAATTAAAGCGATTTATATCACTGCACCCAAACATCATTGTCAAAAATTACATTGAAAGTATCAATAATTCACCCCCTCCCCTCAAAGACACTCAAACCACACCTCACATCACAAGATCACATGAACCCCCTCCCCACAAAACATGTCCTCTAAACACATGACCATGCACCACCCCCCCCCCCCCNCGAAAATCATCAACCGCCCCTCTTTCCGCTTTCTCGTGCCCAGTGACAACCTCTTTCCACACCACTCTCGAGGGTAAGGCAGCTGGTTGACCTTGTCAAATCAATCGTAAAACTATCATACATATAGGAATCAATGCATTTATAAATAATTAGAATTATTTTATTTAAATTTATTTTACTTGTCATTTGAAAAATGCCGAAATCTTTAAAAAAAAATCAGAAAAATGCATCGATAATAAATTTCTAATGCAAAATCGAATTATAAAAGTTAAATTATGTAAATTTTACACTTCCCCGTGACACTTGGTAACATTAAAAAAAAATAAAAAGTAATAATGGGAAGCTGGGAAATTAAACCCACTACCTTTCGAACAAGATTTGTGAGCTCCAGCCACTGAACTACACAAGTGGTGACAGAGAGTTTTGCTTAAATGTTGTATAGTAGTCACCCAACAAAGAATCCGCATTGCCTTGTACAATTACATTAGTGTATTAAACATTTTGTTATATATTTTTTCAATCAATGCTTATATGGCTCATGAAAACATTTATTGGAGAGCTTTTTCAGTTTAAATTCATCGTATTTACCATTTTAAAAAAATTTTAGAGGTAAATGTTGTATTAAAAACATTTCTTTAGTTTAATTCGGGGTCTGAATCACATGTGCTTATGCTCACATTGAAGGTTTTTATGTATTCGTTTTAAATAATTATATAGCAGACCACATTTTTTGGCAAGTCGGCTCGTAAGAAAGCGACTATGTACAGGCATTTAGGTAGGCGAATATAATTTGCGAACTCTTAAGAGGCAGGCTCGTAAAATTCAGTTTGCAAGTTTCTAGCTCCAGGAATGTATGGTTAAGCCCTATATAACCATAGTGATATTTTATATATTTGCTTCATAGTGATGTTTTTAACGAAAAAAGTTTATAACAGACTGGTTACGATATAGGGTTAACAAGAAATCAAAATTACATTTTTGTGTTTACAATTGATTAAAATATATTACTACAACAACCCTCAAAAAATATTTATGTTCGTCCATGTAAAGTGTGCATCCTTATACAAATCTCAGTCCTTCGTTAAACATGAAACCAACTATTCCAGCACTTATAAACTTCGTGTCGTCGTGCAGTAAGCTTGATGGCAAAGTCCTTGCAAAAAAAGCGACACCAATACGCCACTGAAAGTTCTGTGGATGATACACTAATGAACCCAGATGGTTCGGCTGTCATCATGTTGGAAGGACCACGAATGTAGCTGTGTATCATGTAGACGCAATAGTAAGCACTGTTGACGGTAGTATAAACAAGTTATGTCAAGAGGAAGAACAAGTCGACACCATCCTCTTAGTAAA
This sequence comes from Clitarchus hookeri, assembly GCA_002778355.1. Classification (NCBI taxonomy): domain Eukaryota; kingdom Metazoa; phylum Arthropoda; class Insecta; order Phasmatodea; family Phasmatidae; genus Clitarchus; species Clitarchus hookeri. The sequence goes on along the minus strand of NQII01003163.1, from coordinate 131,381 downwards.
TAGGAATGTACCGATTTCCCATACCTGACTATAATAGGGAATTACTGCATGGCTTCGCCTTCGACCGGCAGGATGGTGATATAAATTACTGCAACCAAATAAAATCGCTCAGTTGTTAAATATACCTATGAGGTGAAGGAATTGTATGAAGGCAGCACTAAGGAGAAAGCAGTGAGGAGTCAGCAGTGAGAAGTCAGCAGTGAAGAGTCAGCAGTGAGGAGTCAGCAGTGATGAGTCAGCACTGTTGGTCTGGTGGTATGGCTGGTGTGACTTGTTGATATGACCTATTGATGCAATTTATTTTGTTGCTGGTTCTCTTCTAATGGCATGGACTGTGTGGGGGTAACGAGTGATGTTATGATCCGTTCATGTAGTCGAGGTTTTGCGTAATGGAATTATTTATTGGAATATTTCATAGAGCTAGCTGCTTGGTTTGTTTCTTGACAGTTTGGATATTGTGTGATGGTTGAAATATCTGGATGTATGGTTGAATAATATTGTTTTCAATATGGTTGGTGGAAATGCTGGTTGTCATATTTAATTAAAATTACCACGGTATGAGCGATGGGCCTCTGTACAGTAATTGAAACATTTTTTTAAGCTGCAGAAACTTAATAAATGATTTTTTATTGGTAATGTTAACACGTGAGACTACACAAAACCTTGTCGCTGTCAGTTTACTTGGAGTGATATTTTAAAGAGACAGTCTAAAATTTACAGCACTGATTCTATGCTAATGCAATCACATCCTCGTGCACTACAGTTAGCACCACATGCACCACAATCANCTACAGTGAGCACCACATGCACCACAATCAGCAACTCGTGCACCACAATCAGCAAATCGTGCACCACAATCAGCAACCACACACACCACAATCAGCACCACACACACCACAATCAGCACCACACACCACAATCAGCACCACACACACCACAATCAGCACCACATGCACCACAATGATTACTTCAGTTATACTGCTATGCACCCTAACTTTGTTGTTGTTATGGACAGAATGATTTCAAGAAATATTTGGTTGGGAAAACTGAGTAGTATAATTATATGCCATTTGTTGGCATTGTTTCTGGGCGTTTTTGAGAATTGCAAAATGAAAACATTGAAATTCTAGTAGGGGCATCTATAGACATTGAAACTTTTAGTATGTCTTTCTTTAATTTCAAATTCTTGTTTTGAAATTGCCCTACAAATTATATACGCTGGGTCTGCCATTATTCACTCTTGCCCACCACGGGGAGGGGATATGTGGTTGTGCTGCACTGCTCTGAACTTTCACACACGCGCATTGCACTCGGTTCGGTACTCGCAGTGGCTGCAGCTACACTAGTGCGGTTGATGCGGTGGACGCGTGGTGTGGCAAATGGTCTGGAGGGCAGGAAACCATCCTGCATCAAACGCCCCCCTCCTGCTGAGACCGTTTGCGGGTTGCGCGTCTTCAGCCACTGCAGGGAAAGGCCGTGGTNNACGACATCGGGACCGCAGAGTGTATGGAGTCCTTGGGTGGCCTGAACGGTGCTGGTGTGGCTGCTGCTGGTGTTGACGTGGGCGACCATCTGCTGTGTGGGACACGGTGGCGTCACCGCACGTCAGGCACGCCCTCGCTGGCGGATGTCTCCGGCATGAGCGGCGGGGGTAAGTGAGTGCCTCGCTGCTCTCGCTGCCGCCGTCACTGCTCCTGCTGTTGCTGCTGCTCCGCCGACCCCACTGCCACCGGTAGTGACCCAGGCGGGCAGTGGCCGAGGGAGGTTAATCACCTGGTGTTGAACCCTCAACTGGCCACGGTGTTCCTGCTGTGGCACTGCCCCGGTGCATCAACCCCTCGCCAGTGATGGACAACCTCCAGAAGCCATCCTGGTGCCGTCGACAGTGTGGCAGGAGGTCGCGGAGTGTCACCTGTGGTGGGTGAGGGGAGAGGGTTAGAGGCCCTCATCGAGGTGAGCCCCACGACGCCAGGCGTCGTGACACGGGCAGGCTGTGGTGCTGCTTTCCCTCGATCGTGTTAGTGGTACGCCTGGGATGTCGTTGACGTGGAAACGCCGGTGCCGGGTGGCGCCGCACCATCTGCGATGATGGGGCTCCCGCCTCGACGATCCCTGAGAAGCGCCTGAACGCCCGGGGGTCGTCGGGCTTGCGGGCCCTTGTAGAAGCTCCTCCGAGGGAGGCACTGCTGACACACCTTCCTTCTGCATGTGTGCTCGGTGGACCTCGACATCGGGGTTGCAGTCATGGGGCACCTGGGTACCTGGGGCGGCGTCGTTGTCGACGTCACTTGGTGTTAGGTGCAGATCATTCCGGTGAACCTTGATAATCTTTCTGCCAGGCACGTGGTGGGTCCGATGGCCTTTGCGATCACATGTGACGCACTCCATTTCGCCGCAAAGCACAGTAAACTTCAACACAAAATTTTGTTGTTTGGGAACTGAATGTTTGGATTTTGTTGATTGATATTGTCCAAAACTTCAAATTTACAATGGCTTAGAATTTTTTTTATCACACGGAGCTGTTCATGTGTTCGCGGTGGTTCGCGACTCGGTTGCACGTTGGGCTGGTCTTACGAGCGCACTTGTAATATGTAGTGCCTAATTAGTATTTGGCCACTACATCCTGTGGGATGGGGTGCAAGCATTGCCAACACAGAGATGTCGGAAGGCCTACAGGTGTCAGGTCAGCCACTGATGACGGTCGCGATGCGGCAGCCGAACCCAGTGGTGGGGGTCAAGGGCACGGCCCAACCTTTCGCGGCTGACACCCCTGCGACCCCTTGGAGTGGTGTAGCACCTTGGCGAGGGAGAGGGTGTGCGCGCCTGTGCATTCAGCCTGCTGCGACGATCTTGCTGAAGCACGAGGAGGGGGTGAGTGCAGATGCACCCGCCCGCTCTGCAGCATAGTTCACAGCATTGGAGGGGGACGGGTGATGACGCCTCGCTGTCCCGTTATGGCCGACTCGCTGCACATGTCCTGTGCCATTGATGTAATGGCGGCTGCAAAACTGATTTTGGCGCGCTTTTAGGCCACGTGGCGTGGCATTTCTGGGCGTCGTTCTGGCATCTGGTTGGCATCAGAGCGTTTTCCCAGGTTGGTCACACTGCTACTGACGTGCTCTTGATATTGTCGAGGGGGGAGGGGGATATAAGGGAAAATTTCTCTAAGAGGGGTTGAGGTGCTGGGAAATGTTGAGGTTTTCTGGGTCGAAAAACGAGAGGAATAATGAGGTAAAGGTTGATGGAAGTTTTGAGGGGCAGTGAAATGCAATGTTTGGTGGTTCGTGGATTTGGATACCCGACTAGGTGTCAGACACTGTAGTCAGGTGGTGCCGATTGTTGCTGCTGGTGATGATCTCAGGGTACGGCGGGATGTTCGCCCAGAAGTATGCAGTCCCTCGGTGAAATGTTGGAACAGGCCCTCGTTCCTCATGTTAACATTGAAAATACTGTAGGCCTATTCAGACTGACCCACATTTCCCCTAAACTGTAATAGCTCTGAATTGAGCATACTGGCTGTTAAGTAATACACATGAAACTGGGTGATGGCGGGTTATAGGGGACCCGTGCACCGAAACGCCCGAAGTCAGTGCTTGAAATAAAATACACGAAGTCTGAAAACTTGCATGTAATTACTCTTGCACAGAAACACTTACATCACTCTATATGAACACTTTATACGGACTATCACCTGCAGCCCGCCACATAGGCAAAACTGCGAAAAATACACATATGTGCATAAGAGTAAATTATTGGTGCATTAAGCTTCCCCGGACGATGCTATTCCTGGGGAAGAAGGGGTGGCGTCTCCCAGTGCAGAAAGAACCGGTTCCGGTATGTTACATTAGACTATTGCAGCTAAAGGGGATTGGCGCGAAAATGTGAAGGCACCCGGAGTCCGACGCGGCATGTGCCGACCCCTTGTGACACAGTACTGCAGCTGAATCTGGCGAGCACGGGTGGCGCGAACTATGGCGGCACAAGGTTCGCCCTACACTACTTTTTGCTTGCCTGTAACTTGCAACAATTAAAAGGACATGAACACTTGCATGATAAATTAACAAAATAAATACATAAATATTCCCTGAATAAGAACAGGTACAATCTACTCTTTGATGGCATGAAATGAGGGTGAAATAACTGAGGTGAAAAATGTGTGAATTTGAGAATTACACAATAAAAACCCTGAAATCTTAGTAGAGACGTCCCTGAACGTTTACACTCTTAGCGTATCTTTCTTTACTTGCAAATACTTGCTTTGAAATGGCCCTACAAATTACATACTCTGTGTCTGCCATTATGCATCCTCGCCCGCCCACAGGTAGGGGGGTATGTGGTTGTGCTGCACTGCTCTGCACTTCCACACACATAAACTGCACTCGCGTCAGCACTCGCAGTGCGCTGCAGCTACACTAGTGCGGTTGATGCGGTGGACGCGTGGCGTGGCAAACGGTCTGAAGGCAGGATGCCGTCCTACGTCAAACTTTTGAGTGTGTGTTGAGTAGGTTATTCAGTTTGTAATTTTGCGGCAGTTTCTTGTTTTTGCCTGGTTTGTGGAAATCAATTACATTCGCTGTCTTCCATATGGTCGAAAAATACTCTAGCTTGAGAATTTCATTTATACAGATTTTTAAATGCTCAAATGCTTAAGCGCTTAGTCAGGGAGTTTCTTTAATACAATCGCTTGTATACCATCCTCCCCTGGTGCCTTTTTTAGCTTCATATAGCGGATGGCAACCTTAATTTTTTGCGATTGTTTAAGTTCAGGTTCGTGCTCTGTGAGCTGCCATTATTTTATGTTTAATTCCTGGAGAATTTGGGGATTGAAATTTCTATCACTGGGTTCCTGATTTTGCTGGAAAGCATTTTCTAGCACATTGGCGAAAGCTTGTGCTTTCACTTCAGGAGTGAAAGCTGTCCCAGTGTTAGTTGTTAATGGCGGAACTTTATCAGTTTGGTTTAATAGGCGCCTGGTTAGTCCCCACAGATTATTTGTTTTTGTATTTTTTGCAATTTTTGCATTCCAAACACTAGCCCTCCAAATGGCTACTTCGTCCGGGATCACTGCCTGCAACTCATTAATGCGGGTCATAATTCGGTGATCTCTGCGGCGTGTGTATTGGAGCCTTAAGATATTTTTTTGGGTGATAATATCCCGTTTTCTTGTGATTATTTTCTCTGGAATGTGCTCGGCCATGCTTTTTTGAATAGTTTCAGTCAGGACTGAGACTCGTCAATCTGGACTTGTTATCAAGTCTGCATATATTTTCCTGTAAATTTTCATCAGTATCATTTTCAAATGCGGGCCTATTCGCTGGGAAATAGTATCTGACTTTTTTAGGGGCAGTGTTGTCAGTATTTAGTGGTTGAAAATCAATGTGTACTGGTAAATGATCAGAAGAGAGATCCTGCTCGACCCTGACGTCGAACCTAGCACTGAACTGTTTATTTATTACAATATCAAGCACATCAGGGTGTTGATTAATATTTGGTGGATTAAATGTCTGCTCATATGGTGCCATAATTTGATATTTTTTATTGGCTTGATGCATTTGTAACAGTCTGCCATTGGCTTTTCTAGTTCGCGAATGCCAATCGGCATGTTTATCATTAATGTCCCCTATGGCAAGTATAACAGTGCCTACGTTATTAATTAATATATCAAGATCTGCTGCTGTAAGAGTGCGCCCTGGTGAGGCATAAATTGACAACAGTTGGGTCTAATGTAAGTTCTGTTCTAACTGCTTCCAGTGTGAGAAAATCTGGAAGTATTATTTCGTGGTGAGCGATTGAATGGTGACTAAAAATGGCAACTCAACCACATCTTCCTGTCTTCTGTGCTCTGTCACGTCTGCACGTGGCATAGCCTGGGACGGAGGATAGATCATTAGGCTTAAAATATGTCTCGTTTACTGCCGCGATTTTTACATTATTACGGGACCAATAATCAATAAACTTGTCCTTTTTATTGCTTGGGCCGTGCGCATTCCAGTAGAGAATTGTGTATCATTGTGTGTTGGAATTATTTAATGTAGCTGCATTACTGTTTTGCACAAGCATGAACAATATTCTTGACCATATTTAGGTGAAGCGCAATTTTCTGTGCAATTTTATTCGCTTGGTAGAGGCCCGGGGTTGTCCAAATGACAATCAATTGCACTAAGGGCATTAGTTCATTGGTTAGTTCGGGGGTTTCGTATAATTCAGCATCGCTGTTAAACGCAGTTTTGATAGCGTCCATGGTGTGTTCCGCTTCTGGAGCAACAGGTGTTACCTTCATTGCCTCTTGGGGCTGACTGGTAGAATTTTCGGGTGCAGGTAGTATTTGTAACCTCGGATCGCGAGGTCCGCCGCCGAACCCTAATATGCCACCGAATGGCCTTGGTGTCGTGAGACCGGGAGTCTTGACTCCCATAACTCACAGAGTGATTGTAAAACAAATGCACCCAGCAACGTACTCAAATTATTGGGTTGGTGGCGGGGCACCGTGTAGCTGGGTTTTCTTGGGCACCGGACCCGTTTTAAGGCTGTTTATTGGTATTGCCTATTATAAGTAAAATTACGTGTTTCTTGTGTTCGGTGTGGCAGTGAAACTCCCCTACAGCCTCCCGGCTGAAGTGAATGTAAGTGTTGTGATGTCTGTCTGACATGTTGGTCTGTTGTGTGCAAGTGTGCTAATTAATTTCGCATGTAATGTGTGGGTGAGTCCCTAGTCTCCTGGGGAAGCCCACGGGGTACGTTTCATCGTGTGGTCGTGTAGTGACATTGAAAAATCATTGTTTGTATACTAAATCTGGAGGGGCCCTTGGTACCAGAATCTATACATATCCCAGTAGCAGAAGAGCACCAGCCCCGAGGCTGCTCGACGATTGCGGGTCCGCCGCTTTTCATCATTGCAGAAGCTCAGAGCGGAGGTAGTTTAGGCCCTGTGGGGGGCGCTTAACAACCCAGTGGGGTTTCATCTGACCCAACTCCCTGCATCATCCCTATTTGTAGTTGCGAAGGTTTCCCTCCGCAGATATTTTAATGGGCCCACTGAGTTTCCCCAGCAAGCCCGGTACCCCATAACGTTCTCCTCCCCCTCCTCCTGCCGGCACTTACCTAGGCAGCTTTGCCTAGGTAAGTGGCTCTTCTTTATTACAGAATTTAGAAAAAGCATGTTAAGTTAATAGCCTGGACAAGGAACATAGTTCCATGGTCAGGTTTTATAAATTAAAAGTTGAATCTAGTACCAAATAATAATAATGTTTCCGTGTCTCTAAAAAATGTGAGGTCAAGTTGGGTGTGCTCACGCATGAAATGTTGGTGAGGTTGAAATTGACTGTCGTGACTAAAACTGTGGTTTTAAAGAGAAAGTGCTTTAACTGAACAATAATTAGATATAAAATAAATAAGTCGTCGCGTTTATGAATGCTGAGATCGCTGGAGACGCATTGCATGTTAAAAGTGGATGGGGGGAGATGTGTGCGCAGCGATATCTACAGGCAGAGTGACAGGCGCGACCGCCGCCGCCGAACCCTCATACGCCACCGGATGGCATTTAGTGTTGTGAGACTGGAAGCCGAAACTCCCATAACTCACTAGGTGTTTGTGAAGCAAATGCACCCTGACACTTTCTCAAATCATTGGGTCGGTGGCAGGGGCTGTGTACTGTGGGACTTTGGGCACCGGGTCCTTATTTAGGCGAGTTATTTGGTGTTGCCTATTTTTAAATACAATTACGTTTTCGTGTTTTCGGCGGGGGAGTGAAGCTCCCCTCCAGCCTCCCGGCTGGAGTGAATGTTGTGTCGTGTAGTATGTCTAGCATGTTGAAATGAATGTTGTTTGCAAGTGTGCTAATTAATTTCGCGTGTAGTGTGTCGGTGAGTCCCTAGTCTCCTGATGTGTCCTATACAGGTCTCCATCGGGGTACGTTTACTCGTTTCCAGGTTTATCACATGGAATGAAAACCCTTATAAATAGATTAGAGTTGGAGGGGCCCCTAGCACCAGTCTCTGAACCCAGTACCAATAGGGCCCCCCTTTCCCAAGTCGTCTTCTTCCTGACCTGCAACAAACTAACAGGTCAGTGTGTTATTATAGGTAGCTAATTTAAATTCAAATAAAATAAAAAATATATTATATATGTGTTCGTATATATATGTTTTTTTTTGTATGTTTTATAGTTTTTATGTTTTTTTTTTTTTTTTGTAATATGATATTGAGTTAACTTAGTTAAGTAAAGTTAGCCCCCCGACCCCTACCTCGACTGGCATGTGTGTCGCTTGACCTGGAAAACGTGTGGTGGTTGGGGCTATTTCCCACCTGTCACGAGTTCCCACATAACCAGCCTGGGTAGGGCACCCTAAGTGTGTTGTTGAGAAGTGTAGGTGTTGTATCTGTCGTCTGCGAACGACTGAATGTTGTGAGCAAAACGCTGTGTTTTTATAGATGTGTGGCACTCCACGTCACACACCAATCAGGTGGCTTCGAGAGAAAAGTGCGTTCATTGGGTGTGTTACTTCTCGTCACTGTCCAATCAGGAAGTTCTGAGATGAGAAGGTGTTACTATAACTTATGTGTGGCTGTATTTAATAAAAACTTATTGTTTTAGCATTAATTAAATAATTAATTGTATCATTTAGGTAGAGTGGCGAGTGCAGTAAGGAGTAGCATCTGCTTCTCCTGTAGTGTGTTCATGGTTTTTGCCTGTGCAATTTTAGGCCTAAAGTGATCTATTAAATCTACAAAATTAGTCTCTTGCAGAAAAGCGGCCAGTTCATGCATATCTGCCAACATGGTCGCATTTTCTGTCGTGTTGTCTCTTTTCCTGTGTTTTTGTGGTTTTTCTGTCTGCTGTTGTGTATGTGCTTGTTCTGTATATGGGTTTTTGAGTACTGGAAATTCAGTCTCTGACTGAACATTTGTTTGTGTTTTCTCCTGAGGTTTCTGTTGATTGTCTCGTAGTGGTTTGGCAGGTTTTGGTGCCATCCACTGTTTTCGTGTCTGTATGTGTTTTTTGATGACTTCGCACTGCTTCCACGCAGCCGAATGTCCTGATCTCCAGCACACAAAAGGCAGACTGGCCTAAGTGTGCAATATTTCTGAGTGTGGCCCAGTGCACAACAACGCCTGCACTGTACCACATCCTCAGGGCGATGTTTGTACATTTCTATACGCACTGGCATATAGAAAAGTGTGGAAAGTTTCAAAATGTCGTGTTCTTTGTGCTTTTGCACCACAGCCCCATAGACTGAATGAGCATCAGCATGTGTTCGAAATTTCCAGACGTGGATTGGTGTAAATTTGTTCTGTCTGAGCCGTTTCTCTATTCGGTGTGTTTCTAAGCCGTGTGGTAGTCCTTTAATGACTATCTTGTTCGGTTTTTCAACTTTTTGTGCGTGTGTGTAATATTGTACTTTAAATTTTTCTAAGATCCGACAGAGAAAAGTGTAGTCGTCCAACAATACCAGCACCTTCAGGTGTTGTTTGTTGGTTAATGTGATTTTCACGAAATAGTCTTGTTTGAAAGTCCGATTTAAAAATCTTATTTTCGAGGTGTCCGGTATATATACTGCAGGCGCGAGTGTGGTTTTATTTAAACTGTTTTCTATTTCAGCCCTTTCAGGGCTGTCATGGCTATTCTCTGATGAGTCTTCCTCAACCAGTGGTGAGAAAACGTTTTCTATTGGAAGTTCTACCCGAAGTGGTGTCTGATTGGCTACTGGTGCAGTATGTTTCCTATTTGGCTTCTGCCATTGTGTGTCGTGTTGTGCGACCGAAGAAGAGGAGTGAGGCTTGCCTGTATCCATCAAGTGTGCCTATATAAAGCTAACCAGGCTACCTGAGGGGTAGCGAGGCTAGGCCAGAAGAGGTAGCGCTACCTTCCTCAACCACTGCCTGGTTGCAAGTGCAGGACTGGCGTGACCCTAACGCGAACTGGTTTTGTTAAAATTACCTAATTTTGTCCCGGACCGCTCAGGGAATGCGGCCGGGTGCTTGTTTTTGTAGAGTGGGGGTTATAGTTGAATTTTCGTTATGTTACTGGGAGACCCTAGCGCGAACTAGTTTTTTTTTATATTGTTTTCTTACTTTTTAATACTTTTTAGGTTTGTGAACGGGGCATTTTAGGACCTTTTATTCGGATTTTTGTGTCCGGTAGGTAATTACTGAGTATTCTAATTATTTTACTACTGTGGGTTTCGATTTTATCGTAGTATTTATTATTTTGCGAGACTATTTTATTACCAATCAAGAGTATTTTTAGGTCTTTGTGTAAGTCTAAAATATGCGTGAATCGATGCGCGTTTCCCAGAACTCTTACGAATTTATTTTCCACCGTTTGTAATGATTAAATTAACACCTTGGCTGCGTTTCCCCAGATTTCATTTCCATACATTAGGGCCGATCTAACTAGGGAAGTGTATAGTAAAAGTTTAAGCCGCAGGGAGAGTCTAGGTGATTTTAAGAGTGGGTATAATTGTGGAAGTTTTGCCAGTGCTAGTTTTCGTGTTTCTTTTATATTTGCATGCCATCTTAATTTTTCATATATAACTAGGCCAAGGTATTTAGCTTGTGTTGAGTATGGTATTACTTCGTTGTTGTATTTAAGTGGTTTTAAGTTGTTAGGTCTCCTTCTCCGTGTTATAAACAGAGCTTGGGATTTATCCGCGTTTATTTTAATTTTGATATCTCTCATAAAATTCTCTCAGCTCGTCTAACTGTAGTTGGGCGTATAAGTGAACATAATCTGTTGGTTTATCGTGGGCAAAGATAACAGTATCGTCAGCATACATTTGAACTTTAGCATGATTATTACAGATGTCAGCTGTATGAATATTATAAATGAAAGGAGATAAAGCGGAGCCCTGTGGAACACCCGCTCGTACCTATAGTGCGCGTGCGGGATGCGCCGTTATCAATTGAGACGTACAACTTTATGTTAGTGAAATAACTTTTAAGTAGGTGAACGTAGCAGTCCGGGAATTTGAAGTTAATAAGTTTTTGTAGCATACCAGGTATCCAAACTTTTTCGAAGGCTTTTGCTACATTCAGAAAAACTGCGATTGTATATTTGTTACCATTATTTGCTGATAATGTTTCGGTAATAAGTTTAGTAAGTGCATGAGTGGTAGAATGACCTGCCCTGAAACCAAACTGCGAATTAGGTATTATTTTATTTATCTGTGCATGAGTATTTAGCCTTACCGGGAGTAGTTTTTCAAATATTTTACTGAGTGAGCTGAGAAACGATATCGGGCGACGATTTTGGGCAAGAGAAGGGTCTTTGCCCGGTTTAGGAATTGTAATTATTTTCACCCGTTTGCAGTTTAAAGGAAAATATTTTAGTTTTAGAATGGCGTTAAATATCTTTAGTATTTAAAAAAAAAGCTCCGGAAAGGGTAGGTTTTTTAACGTTTTATATGTAATTTTATTTTCTCCTGGGGCCTATTGAGGTTTAACTGATTTAATTGCAAGCATATATCTTGAAAGGTAATGCATTGCGGATTTATTTTGGCTTTATTATTTAGGAAATTAATTGTAGTTGTAATTACGTTTCTTGTGAAGTCAGGGTCTCCGATATCGTTATTTGGTGTGAACTGATCTGCTAGTGAGTCGGCTATTGCTTCAGCCTTATCTACTGGGTTATACTTTAGGCATTGGGTGGTTAAAATGGGAGTAGAAGCTAGGTTTGATTTTTTCCCGCAGAGAATTTTTGAAATTCGCCAGAAGTTATGAATGTTGTCGGAAAGTTCGGTAACAAACGTCTCCCATGTTGTGGTATTTTGGAACAGTTTTAAAGCTGAGTCTATATCCTTTTAATTTTTTATTTATATGTCGTGTAAGGTAAATATTTCTTGTAGATCTTCTTTAAAGTTGTCCCAGTTTGTTAGTGGAAATTTACTAAGTATTGTATCTGGATGTTTTACTAAATTTGTGCTAATTTTACAAAAAAACGGGTAAATGGTCGGAGTCTAATTCATCCAAGGGACGCAATTATAGTGTTGGATTGGGAACCTTTGTCAGCAGAATATCTAAACCATATGGTTTGTATCTACTTTAAGTCGGAAAGTGCGTGGGGCGGTCCGGGGCGCAGATTATATAGTTATTTGTTTGCGAGTGTGTAAGTAAAATTCTGCCTTTTTTGTTAGATACTCTGCTGTTCCAGCCAATTCCTGAGGGTTCCAACCCTTATCCTTTACCGGGGTTGTGGAAGTGAAATATTTTTTAGTTGCGACATCTTGGTCCATTGTAACCACTAGAGTCGGTATTCATATTACCCACCCTATCTATCAACTTCTTATCTTTCTTTACGTCCTCTTTATCTACGATTATTACGTTCACTTAATTTCCTTTTTTCTTTCTTGTTGTCTCTTCTGTCCAAAGAGTTATTTTGCCCTAGGTTGGTATAATTTTCGGCGTTGTAACCCGCCAATACAGCTCACTCTTGCAGCACCATGGAAATTTAAAATGTATGTTTTATATCTCTGTAGTGCTGTCAGAGTGTACTGTATTGCTTCGTGTCCAGTCAGAGACCTGCATCCATGGTTGCTTTAGCAGCATGCGGGTGGTAAAATGGGAGAGCGATACCGAAAATTATACCAGTTACAGACTTAAGGATGGATGAGCAGTTTCAAATCGAAGCATGGATGACCAGTACCAAAACTGAAGGCTGGATGACTGGCACAAGCAAAAGAAATGTCTCTAAAATGATATGTAAACAAGAAATGAGTAATAAAAAATGTTATAAAAAATGTGTTTTATTTCCAAGGTACACCTTTTCGTAATATTTAAAAAAAATATATATATATAACTAAAAAATAATTACGACTATGTGGAAAAAAAATTCTTATTGTTTGTCTATTTAAGTCCCGGACAGTAAAAAAAATGTATATAAAAAATTATTACTACACATTAGAATAANATATATATATATAACTAAAAAATAATTACGACTATGTGGAAAAACAAATCTTATTGTTTGTCTATTTAAGTCCCGGACAGTAAAAAAAATGTATATAAAAAATTATTACTACACATTAGAATAATTACGACCAATTATTGATTCGTCCCCCCACACACATGCTGTTGCTTATTTTAAACCCTTATCGCAGCTCATGTTCCGATAGCCGAGTTGTCTAGGGCGTCTACATGCCGACCCAAGAATCGGCAGTTCACTCCCGCCCTCCTCCAGACGATATTTTGAGCTCCGAAATAAAACAGCACCACCCCTGACGCCCAACTCTAGAACAAGCATGGCAGCCGAGCGAGAGTGACACCAGCGCCCCTAGCAGGCGATGAAGAACAAATGGAAACAAGATGGTGGGGTCAAACGAAGGTGAGTAATTGGGTAACACACCCTAGCACCAATAAACAACATTGCAGAGATCGGTGGTGCAATCTAGCGGATGATGAGAGAACTACAGTATGTGGAGTGATGCGACAGATGCGAAGGTGAGTTATTGGGGAACAAGATGATGGGCGAAAACAATATGGTGGCCAAAAACAATATGGTGGTTAGAAACAAGATGGTTGCCAAAAATAAGATAGCAGAATCCAAGATGGTCGCTGTGGCTTTATCCAAGATGGTGGAATCCAAGATGACTGATGGTGCTATGGTGCTACAGCCCCCCACCCTTGTCCTGGAACTTACTATTTCTATCTACTCTCCACATCTATTTTTAATCATCACATCATGCTATTACAACTTGATCATTTTCTTCCAGATGAGATCTTCGTGCACCTTATTCACACACGTATGACTTCAAAAACTAACACTCGCCATCAGTCACTTCTCGCTTTGCATCGGAACTGGTATTACAGCCCCGATACATAGTTGGTAGCAAAAAGGCATATCTTGCTATGTCTATTCAGGTTCAATTTTAGTGATATCTGCTTGCTACTCATATCACATAAGTACGTCTTGCGGTCGGGATTTTTCTTAGAGATATGTCTTTCATGTCTTCGAGCAAGTGGTCTTAGCTTGCAAAATTTGTCGCAGTAGAAACATTTATGTATCGCTAAGTTAGCTAATCTGGAGAGTGCGCAGTCGTCTTCGTCACTGCTGATGCAAGCACTTTAGCTGTCTGGATCTCCACACCCGACGATGACGTCATATTATTCTTCACTTGTCCGTGGTGCCGTTCTCATCAGTCCTTGCTAGTCAACAGACGTTAGATCCATGTAGTTGGGAGTCTTGACGTGCCTATCCAAGCTTTCGTTACAGACATGTGTCTTGACTCCAGCGGTGGAACACTTTAACTCTAAATGAACCACGCCAAAATTCGCATGGCAAATTAGCATAATTTTTACATTAATAAAAATAATTTTTCATTACTGCATAATCATTCTCGCCTTATTTAAAAGTGTGCTATGTGTGTACTCTCTCTTTCAGGTAGCACAAAATACTTATTACTATAATTTTAAAATGCTATAAAAATTATTGCCACATAATATTTATAATATTTGTGTTCGCCATTGTAAACCATAAATCACGTTTTGATAAATGTAATGTATTTTTTAATGGTTTGTATGTTCGATTTTATTCTTTTTTTTTTTGTCAAATGATATTTAGTTTTGGCAGGTGGTGGTCAACTCTCATTACCTCTTCCATGTTACCCCCTCTTCTGACTGAGAGTAATGGGCATTCGGGCAGGTCGCATCACGCGGCTCGTAGATGAAGCAACTTTTGTATTGAAACCACCTATCTGCAATAGACTTTGAATGATACTGGAACCTTTTGCTTAACTTCTTTGTGCAATCCCAAGTACACCTCCCTTCTGGAGCAGATTCACTGCCCCTCTGACATAATGCACAACCTATTTATTTTGTTATAGTTGTGTTATAGTTTCGGCCAGTGCGGGACCACGTGCAGCACGCCCACTTAAGTGATGTACCATCTCGTCAGAATTTTTCTAAAATACAACCAGAGTTTTCTAAAAACCGGTGTGACTGTGTACATTTATTCCCACCTCACGGGGATCTTAAGGGTGACAGCCCCTTACAACCATCAACCTCCTGCCACATTTTCTGCATCAAGTAAGTCTGAGTGTATTTTTGTGTGAAAGTTGAAGGGTCAAAGTCAGTGTATTGGAATGGCGTGCTTGAGAGCCACAATACCCCAGTTCATGAGTGTGTATATTATGTCGCATATTCAGCTGCCGACGTCAATCATCATGTGCGAACTTCTTAAGATGCAGGGCTCAGGGTCCATTAGCCCAGGCTTTTAAAACACGGCCCACCTAAAGTGCCTCGTGCTAACCCGAGCAGATTCCCTTAACTTATGCCCTCCAGAGATTAATTTCATCGCCAGGACACTGTGACCAACTCAAAACATATAAATCGGCATAGCCCTGTGTAGGGCTTCCAACGCCAATTTATATGTGTCAATTGGCGCCCTTCTGTGTGGCTAAACTACAGGGCCATGTGGGTGACCATTCGTGTAGCTGCCATTTTCGTTGTTGGCGTAAGCAGAGTGCGAAAACGAAGCTATTTTGGCGCTGCATTCCAGAGGACAAAGGGAGCATTCCACCATCTCTCCCACTGCCTCCACACACACCAACGATCAGTTGTGCCACCTGCTCTAGGTGTGGCAGAGCACACATGTCGTTCCTACACCTGTTGTGGCAACCACAGCCGAAACAACTGTCCATATGTGTGAGACAATAACACAAGCAGGAAGGCCATAGCAACCGCGAAGATTTCCGCACATCACCAACTGCATCGCGCAGCCAGGCATGTGACCAGTCTCGTGATCGAGTGTTGGCTAGCGGACATTTCCAGCATTTGCCATAGGACAAAGGACAGCTACCCATTTGCAAAATATAAGCTGCTATAGAATATGTGCTGTGGCCTTCCTATGCCAACATACGCCACTTTCACGCCAACATTACTTGGTGCACTAACCGAATGCACATAAATGACCTGTTGCAACCGAAAACAGTGTGGCGACTAAGAACATGGCCTACTGTTGTGCATGTGCTGTGAACTTGCATATCATCGCAACTGTTTCAGTGTGACTGAACGATTCAGCGCAAGAGCAAATCTGTTTGTGTGTACCCTGTGCCAATTCGCCAGTGCGAACCACCATCATGCCACTAATGCCAGCAACAGTGCTAAATGCAACGAGGGAAAAATAACCAGTGATAGACCGTCAGCATCCGGCCACCAAACAGATGACATGTACCGAGCATGAGTGTTCATGGTGTTCAGCGTTCCAGCAACAGAATGTGCCGTCAGGGTTGCAAGAGCTGTTACCAAGTTGCCGCCTAAAAATTACAAATCGCCCAACTTCCAACCCACAATAGACATCAACTGTATACCGGTGAAACATGTATGTCGCCAGCATTGGCGCATCCGACACATAACTGTAAGACAACACCTCAATGCAGTCAAAAGATGAAGAAAACAGAACATGCATGTTGTGTCATCACTGTCTCCCAGGCAAAAATTCTCAAGCGAGACGTCAGTGCAACACAAGCACAGAGATGTCACTTGCTTGCAGAACAAATAGCGCACAGATAATCTAGCCAAACAACCACAGGCACCCCTGAGAGGTACGCGAAATTGTAAAAAGTGCATTGGAAGCATGTCCAAACCATGTGTGAAACTCTGTGTTGTAGTGAGATATAAACAGAGTTTTTGTTACAAACAGTGCCACTGTACCCTCAACTAGTGACAAGTGCTACATGCTGCTGCTATATCAAAGACTTGCAACAAATGTCTCCAGGCAAGTACAGTGTATTTGTGTTATGTCATGGCCACGCATAATTTCACACATGCAGGGGGAAGCTACGGTCGAGCCACACTCTCCCTCCCCCTCAGCATCATAACGATGGTAACGGGTGCTTATCGGCGGACCTCCCACTATCATGCCCTCCCCTCCCATGGAGGCTCTATACTCATCATGTCAACAAGCAGCAACGTCATGATGCAGTGCAGCACGTGACCCCATGCTCGCTGCAAGGCAGCGACATGCAAGACTTCACAGCCGGGACGCAAAGCATCTCAAAAGTTAGAAGTGGTCTGTCGGTACCAAAACCAACATGTGATGGAATTTTTCATTTACTCTATAATTCATTCGTACATTTTCTTAACTACCAGGGTCATATATTTTTGTGTTTTGTCGTTAAGCATTTTGTATCTGTCTTTCTTTTGCACATGTTTTACAAGCACTTATAATGGTTTTAAATTATGCATGCATCAAGTGTTAAATATATTCTGACAACAAATTCACTATCACTCCACAGCTACAAATTCCAAGTAATGTCAAACATTCAACACTCCATTCTGACAAGTGCATGTCATACACCATAGTGTTGTTTGTTGTGTGCAAACATCGCTCGTGCTTCTGACTCGTTACATCGCGAGCACTACATGCCCAGCTCATTCATTCTTTCGATTAGTATCGGGTACACAGAGATAATCGGTGGGTACCACAAGATCCCCTCTGCACCCGGTGCCATTATCATACGCTCAGAGATAATCAGTGGGTATCATAAGCTCCCCTGTATACCAATCATCCCCACGAACGCGGATATAATTGGTGGGTATCCAATCCCCCCTTCGCACATGGAATTTCTATCTATAAACAGTTATGACGTCCTGTCTCCAACAGCGAGTGACAGCTAGCCGAGACACCACAGTGTTCTAATCAGCAGACAAGCACATAATTTGTCATTACGCATCTCCATCCCTTCCAAGGGGAAATTCAGTGTTTACCTTATAATAGCCTGCCAACTCAGTATAATGTTTACTTGTCAATACTTTTTCAGTTACCATTTCATCATTGTTTATGTTTACTACGCATGGTTATTTACATTCCAGTCCACCTTTGTTGCATTTTCCAGGACATTGTATACATGCATCAGGATACTATTGTTTACATATACAAGCGCATCATTGTATGTTTACAGCACCTCACTGTTTGCATTCATCAGTTAGTGTTTACAATTACAAATTGTTATGAATGTTCACCATTATTGCTCAATATCATTTAGGGTTTTTTTACTCGTTACTTTGTGTACCACCAAGCTTGTAGTAATTATTTTTTGTGTTTACCAATGGTTACGTAAATATTACATTGCGAGTGTTAAACATGTGACAACTGTCCGATACCATACCACACATAAGCCTATTATCAGTGTTGTGACAAAACATTCATCCCCATCACCAAGCAACCATCACCCAACGACTTTTGACCACAGCGACTCACAGCACCTAGCCGCCCAGCAAGGGTTCGGTGGCCACGATTGAAGCCGGTTGGGGTACTTTGCCAGTGGCACATCTGCTGCCAGTCAGTGTGGCATTTCAGCCATCATTCCAGCAGACGTCACCCAACCCGCTCTTGACTGCACTCTTGCATGGCATTCTGATGCCCAATAGGGAAGCGGTGTCAGTCATCAAGGAGATATGGGGAAATGCACTGGTCAGCGCAGCATCCTTGACTCCAGCTACCAGTACTGACGGCCAGCGTCTGCCTGCCCAGTATGGGACCGGTGACAGAAGGCGGAGGTAAGAGTGCTTGGCTCAGTTCGCCAGCAGAAGGAACACCATGTGACAGCGACAGCGACAGCTACAATAGTGACTCCTCGGGCATCCTGCCTCGCAAACAGCAGACCCGCTAGCTCCCACCGCTACCGTTGCTGCGAGGGTAGAACAGCCGCGCCACACCAGCATCAGCGAGTAACCGAGACACCGCGACAAAGGTGTCCCGATGCCGACAGACACCACTACCAGCTGCGACCATGCCCCCGGCATGGGGCGCCCTGCTGCCATGCGCCTTAGACACATGTCGAGCACGGGGTCGTAAGAGCTCCCACAGTGGGTGGGGGCATTTTATGACGACCGCTGCTTCCCCAGATCCCATGTCGACCGGCGCACACCACCTAGCGGAGTAGGTGGGAACTATCTACTCAAGGTATCAGCCGCATGCCGCACGACTGAAGGCCACACGCCCAACTTGTGTTACACGAGTCAGTGTTAAAACTTTCAACACCACAAGGTGAACCTTTGTGTAAACTGCCTTAACAAAGCAGATCAGTTCTTAATAATTAGTATCGTAATTAATAACCAGATAAGAAATAGACGTGAGACAATCCCTGCACAAATAACAGAGTACCAAGGGTTTAAATTGCCTAGCATTTGTTCGCCAAGAACTAAGTAATCCTGTAACTTTGTGGAAAACTGACTAGTGCATGGGACAATAGTTAGTAAAGGAACACAGCAGTAATTAAGTATTCTTGTTGTCAGTGCCATGCATAATAAATTACAGACGTGTGTCTTGACTCTAGTGGTGGAACACTTGAACTCTAACTGAACCACACCAAATTTCTCATGGTAAATTAGCATAATTTTTGTATTAATTGAAAGACATTTTATTAATGCATAATCATTCTCTCCTTGTTTAAAAGTTTTATATGTGTGTATTCTCTCTTTCAGGTAGCAGCTAAGACTTATTACTAAAATTGTAAAATGCTACAAAAATTAGTTCAATGCAATTTTTATAGTTTTTGTGTTTGCCATGTAAATCACAAGTCACATTTCGCTAAGTGTAATGTATTTGTAGAGCATTGTATGTTCAATTTCATTAATTTCGTTTTTGTCAAGGGATATTCTGTTTTTGTGGGTGGTAGTCAGCTCCCAATACCTCCGCCATGCTACCCCATGTTCTGTCTGAGAGAAATTGCCATCATAGCAGATCGCATCACGTGACTCGGGGGTGAAGTCATTTTTGTATTCAATCCATGTAGCTGCAATAGACTTTTAATGATACTTGAATCTTTTGCTTAACTTCTTCGTGCACCCCCCGAGTACGCCACCCTTCCTGGAACTCACTCACAGCCCCTCCGGCATAATGCATAACTTAATTATTTGTCACATCCACAGACGCCTTTGTGTTACAGCTTCGGCCAGTGCGGAGTCTCGTGCTGCACGCCCGCTTAAATGTTGTACCAATTCGTCCGGATTTTTCTAAAATACAACAAGTGTTTTCTGAAAATCGATATGTCTGTGTACATTTATTTCAGCATAATGGGCATCTTAGGGCGATGGCACCTTACAACTGTCAACCACATTCCATGTTTTCTGCATCAAGTAAGTAATAGTATTTTTGTGTGAAATTTGAAGTGTCTATGTCAGTGCATTTCAACGACTTGCTGGGGAGCCACAATACCCCAGTTCGGGAGTGTGTATATTACGTCGCATATTCAGCCGCCGATGTCAATCATCACTTGCGACCTTGTTAAGATGCGGCATGCGGGATCCATTAGGCCGAGCTTTTTTAACATGACCCACCTCAAGAGTCTCGTGCTAACCCGAGCGGATTCCCTTAACTGGTAAGCTGGCACCCTCCGGAAATTGATTTTATCACCAGAACCCTGTGACCACCCCGAAACATGAAAATTGGCGTAGCCCAACATGGGGCTTCCAACAGCAATATCCTTGTATCAAGTAATATTATCATATCCATGTAGAAAGAGTCCAATAACAGTATAGTGGTTCCAAAAGACTACAAATTACAGATTACTAATTTTACATTGTGGACATGACAGTCCTCTAACTTACTAAGACTGTCGTAACTAATATATTGTGAATAATTCGAAATGTTTTACAAGTGTTTAGAATGTACTACATTATTTCTTGGTCGATTAGGTAAAAGTAAATTACGTCAGTGTTTACTTTACGGATAATCCTACACAGGGGGGAATAATGCACATATATCTTGCGATTACCACCGCTATGACATCAACAAACTCCGATATTTTCAGTACAGTATCGAAACACAAGATGTACATACTCAACTCACTTGGGATTGTGATACACACTGACAAAATTGCTTCTCAATGAACCGAATCTTGGAATATGTGATGTTCATAATCAACCCAAAGCCATATTTCAAGTATTTCTGCATAATAATATGCATATCTTGTACGGCCCAAAATACCTCTTTATTTTCGTGCCATCGCAACTCAAAACCTCTAACAGTAAACAAGCGGATTTATTAACATTGCATATTTTTTCTGTACAAATAGTATAATAATAACCATATCTACTCGGTCCTTGTTCTTTTGGATCGAGCACGGGAATTTGATTCGGTCCACCACGCAGCACTCTCGCTTAAACTTCGTCGTTTCGCTCTCTTGGAGAGCCTCCTGTCCATTTTTGCCAGTTTTCTGTCTTCTCGCACTTTTCAGGTTCGTATTTCCCATGAGTTGTCTCTGGCGTTTCCGGTCCGTGCTGATGTTCCGCAGCTGCTGTTCGCCTTGTATGTGGCTGACCTGCCCTCTATTCCTGGTGCTGCAGTCTTCCAGGATACGGACGACACCGCGGTGCTTTTATCTGGTACATGTGCAGCCACGCTGGCGGCGCTTACTCAGGCCTCCTTATGCTCGTTGGGGGAATACTTTCTGTGGTGTGGCATTCGCCCCAACCCGGCCTAGACTGAATTTCTGTTCCTCACAAAGCAGCGCTCCCGACCACCAGTTGCACCTTATTTTCTGGGTCAGGCCTTATCTTGGCAGCCGACTGGCATTTACTTGGGGGGTCAATCTCAACTCTTCCTTGTTGTGGTCCCACCACTTGAACAGCATGGTTGGCCGTGCTGCTGGGGCTTTGAAGTCGATTCGTATCTGTGCTATGTGTTACAGCAGTTGTTAAATGCAGGGCCCCCCTGCTTCTCGTCGTGGAAGTAACCGAACCGGGCAGCTCAGTCATGGCACCTACTCCATCTTCACTCATACATGCTGACATCAGGATCTCCACGCCGTGGGTGAAGGCGGGGAGTCCTGACCGGGGAGCCACCCTCTCACTCTTCCTTCAAAGTAGTCCGTCGGTCTGGGGTGAGAACTGGCTCGGCGGGACATCAAGGACCTACCAGGCTGGAGGCGAGTGCAGCTGGCCCAGGAGTGGAGGCTGACATCAGGAAGCTTCCGAGGTCCGACGCATTCCAAGACCATTCCTCACGCATCCGCAGTCAGCAGCTCTCAGAATCTAGCAGTGAGGTTCGCTACACTTTACATTGTTTCAGCACATCGAGATCCCCCTTCCCACCTTGATCGTTGAGCTGCCTCCCGCCGATGCGCTTTGCCAACTCGTACTGAGCCACGTAGGTCCCCGACGTCCACGACGACGGCGCCGTCGCACCGACGACGGCGCTGTCGCACCGGCCAGTTGGTCCCACGGGCTGGTATTCGAGTATTTCCAGCCTCCACAGAGCCTGGGGATCCCCTATCTGCCACCTGGGGATGCGACGAGTTCCATAATAGTCGCCACACCCGAGCTGCTGCAGTCCCACCTCACTCGCAGAAGTCCTCGGCCTTCGCTGGTCCCATGGGGCGGGTAGATACCGAAGTCGGAGCAGTCACGAGCACGATATGTTCATCCCTCAGCAGCCCGAACACTTGATCTCCTCCCCCGCCCACTACTCCAGGAACCAGAAATTGTGTAGATAAACACCATTTCCTGCATTGTTACAATATTTTGTACGCTATTTTCTTGATTTTGCATTGTGGAAATCAATTATTTTTGTTCGAGTTAGTTACATAATTTATAGAAAAAACTTTGAACACAGTGTCGGTTTGAAATGTTCCTTTTCCATAAACATAACATTTAATTTTACTGCAGGGTATTGTACCTGAAAGGCAATTTATACCACGTATACAAGTACCAATTTTCTCCGCTTGGTGTCAGCCAAATTTTCTTGAAGAACGTGAATTGTTAAGGTCGAATTATATTTCGTAAATGAAATAAATTAGTACTATAAACGTAAAAAAAAGAAGGCCGCTGTTAGGAATTTAATACAAAGCATGAATGTGTTGATGTGACATGGTATTTATTTCAGTTGGTTTTTTTTTTCGAGCCTTATTATTTGCTGCAAAACAATTATACAAATGTAATAGACGTAATCATCGAAGGACACAAACATCTATGCTTACTGTCGATCATATCGATTATAAATACCATCGATGGTTCATGGCCAATGGATTCAAACCATTAAGATTTTATGTTCGATGCCATCACCGATGGCAGCATCTATGTTTTCCATTTGATGTTCCACTTTTACCCCATGTGCCAAAATTGAACTGCTTTTCTGCCAATACGGCTAGCAAAAACGGCATGTATTGGATTTGAGGTTGCAAAACTGATTAGTAAACAAGTTCTTTGAGATGTATTTATAAATTCCTCTAACCAATTTCAAATATATTTTATAAAATTATAATTACAGTATTAATTAAAATTATTTTATTCACATAATACTGCTTGTATTTTTAAATAAATTTAAAAAAACATATTCATTATTGTTAAACATCTGACTTTGACAGTTGTTATCCATTGGGGTAGGTCAATGTTATGAACATGCACAGAAGATGAATAATGCCTGGTTGCACCATTGGGGTTCAGCAATGATCTAGGATAAAATGCCAGCTTGATCTTGGTTCAGCACATTTGGCTGTTGCACCATTGTATTCGGTGCACCAATCTAAGATCAATTTGAACCTCGCTTTGAACCATGCATTTTGGCGGTTCAGGAGGATGAGCTCAGATCTAGTAAATATGAATTTTTTTTTTTTTAATGTCAGAGTTATATTGAAAAGGAAATTTGTTTTAAAAACGGCATAAACATTCAAATATTCCCTATTTAAGATTTGTTTGGCACATAAAAACATATTTAAGTGTTTATAAAGTGAATAGAGAAAAAAAAAGTTTGTGGAATATATGTTATGTGAAGATAAAAGCACAGTTTAATATATGTATTTACTAGGAATATAATTTTTTATATTTATATTCTTTAAAAAAAATGGATTCAGTTGTTTTTTACTGCTGTAAAATTTAAACTGAGTCATTTCACAAAGTCTTAAGATACAATGCATTTATTTAATTAAAGTTGGTATTAATGTTTTGTAAAGAAACAATGAAATTCATGCTTATCCCTCCGAGCAAACAAAACGTAAAACTGGGAAAGCCATTCTGAATATCAGAAACTGTCCTAACTTTCCGCTCGAGCTAAAACTCACATTGAATTTTTTGCTCACGAAAGATCGGCCTTAGCCGACAAATTCAGTTTTAATATTCGCCAAAAGATAACGACACGATCAATTATTTTTTTGGGAATTCAAAACAACATTATACACACTTGAATATAATTCAGTAAAATTCGTACAACAAAGATTTTACTGAAAACAGATCAAACATCGCACCATCTAGTTCTATGTACACTACCTTCTTCAATAATATTGGTATTAAAAATAACGAAAAAAAAAGTGTGTGCAAAGTATTTCCAATCAAACAAAACAACCAAAACAGTAATTTTGCAGTGCATTAAACTAAATTATATAGTTAAAAATCCTAGTCTTAAGAGATAATGTCCACAGAAACTTATAAATTCTCTCCGAACTTTAAAATAAACAGTTGCATCATAACATCACGAAATGAGAGCCAATCACAAACAGCATTTCATCTCAATCCTAGTTTCGAACCGAGATCAGGAGATTTACAATCGAAACTCGCAGTTCACGTTGGTGCAACACTCGTACGTACATTGGAACTCGGTTCCAACGAAGATCGTGGTTGAACCAAGATCGTAGGATCTTGGTTCAGGGCTGTTAATGGTGCAACTGGGCATAAGCAGTTTACCTCACCTTTTGTATATGGTCACAGAAACAGTTGTCACAGATAATTGAAAACATCAGTTAAACTCATCTCTAACAATAACATTACTTAACATTGAGGTGAAGACCAATGAAAACTTTTATTAGTCTCTGGAAAAAAAAAATCAGATCATAAATATTCGTTATTTCTGGTTATTAACAGTAACTAGGATAACTGAGTAAATTAAAATTTATCTAATCAGTATTAATAAGCTATTTTTTCATGATGAAACTGTGAAAATATTTTAAAGGACAACATTCACAGTTTATACAATGTTTTCTTTACAGCAATGGTACCAGTCTAAATTAACAAAAAATTCTTACAAACACTTAACTACTACCTTGCGAACTCTGAAGGAACTAGCTCTGTTTATCAATAACTTAAGATATGTTTATGTTTAATTATTTTTCCGTGTTGTTAGACTAAGGACTGTATGAAATAAAGAGCTAGTCGCCCCTACCACTATAAACGAAGGGAAATCGTCACTAGTTGACTCGTTAAGTATGCAGCGAAGAATCTAGTCGTCACTACCTCTAGAAACGAACATAAATCGCCATAGATTGCTAGTTTCGTATGCTCAGTCACATGAAATGTTAGTCCGCCTTGTTTTTTAACGATGGTTTACCCATCCTTCCAAAATACGTAATGTCTGTTTCTGCCCTTCATCATCGCCCTTTCGTCAACCACAACAAGCGATATGCTATATCAAGCTGGCAGGAGGAGAGGAACTCGTTTCTTTTCTACATACAGTCTCATCATAACGTATAAATAGTCCAACAGTAAGTACGTGACAACATCATCAACAAACTGACGAAGGTATCCAGGGCCCTCTGGGCCGTCGATCGAATGACTCTCATCATTAACTCTCCGCTGGGTTTTGGCAGCAGGCAATTCAACAATCAACTATCCCTGGGTAACCTCAACCATGTCGAAGAGTTGGTTATGTTAAGCATCATGTCTATTTCTCCCTAATTTGCCACATTGATGTAAACAAAAATGAAGCAAAATACTCAAATTAGTACAGCTATTTCAATACACTTAAATGTTAGTACTGATCCAGATTTCGGTAAGGGCAGACCACAGTGTGTTGAGTTCTTGATATTTTCAAATTTCACTCTATTAAGTTTTACATATAAATGGTGCATGGAGTTTGAGTGTGTAGGAACTTGAGAATCTTTAAATTTGAGTGTAAATGTTTAATTAAAACATATGTTCGGATTTGTCTTTTCAAGTACTATTTGTAGATCATGATGTTAAATTTTAATAAATTGACCACGAAAAGGGATTATTTAGCATCACAACAGTCCTTTTATATATATGTTAGTAATAAAATAAGGTGCAGTTCAATGCTCACAATAATTTTTGGCCAGCTACATGGTTAGAAGTTGCAATATCTATATTTGTAAATGGTCTAACGGTTGTTTAATACTGTACCAGTACTATTTGGGTTGAATGTGCAATTTTCTTAGTATAACACCGTGTTGATGTTCCACTCTTCTTTCCTTCCAGGACTGCAAGAAATAGCTATTTCAAAAGTGTCGCCAATTTACCTGCTTCATAAATGTTTACTTGCTCTGTATGTATCAGTAAATGTAAAGAATCGCTGTTTTTTTAAGGAGACGTAGTACATCCACAAAAGTTATATAAATGGCATTTGCACACCTTACCTGTTTCATGTTATGGATGGTGTAATGACAAAATAAGCAGAACATCCAAAATGAAATAGATAGTATACGAGGAGTTCGGCCGCTTTGTTTACGTCGGGCATCATTATGTTTAGTCGTGTAATACTGTAGAAATGTAATCAAATGCAAATTGGCCATCACCTTATTGGCTGTGGGTGTGTAGACGTTACCGTATGTTAGTTGCAGTTTAGATGCGAGACATAGCGGTTCGTGGCGAATGGTGTGTGTTGTTGCGCGCGTGAGTTGAGATGTCCGAATCCGACCGTGCGTAGGCCTGTGATTTAAAAATGGAGGGTGCATGTACGACTGCTTTTGTGCATGAAAGTCGTCTATTTGGTGGGTGTTACTTGGACATTTTAGTAGATCATGGTGTTTTGTCGAGTGAGGTAAGGTGCAAGTCATGCGCAACAGTAGTTGAATTGGCTGAGGACAGAGGAGTTGTACCCGCTACCAACCTAGGTGAATTAATTCAAATACTATTTCTGGTGTGTTTTACTATTACTTTAAAACCCTAAAATTCTAGATTAGAATAAAATCATAGGATAGATTAAAACTCTACAATCCTAGGTTAGATTAAAACCCTGCAATCCTAGGTTAGTTAAAAACCCTAAAATCGTAAGTTAGATTAAAACTCTACAATCCTAGGATAGATTAAAATTGTAAAATAGTGATTAACTCTTCGTGGGGTCAGGTTAAGTTAGGTTAGGTGGCCACATATTACAAAATTAGGTGGACNAGTTAGGTTAGGTGGCCACATATTACAAAATTAGGTGGACAAATGTTAAATTGAGGTATTTATATTTTTTGTGGGTGTATTTTTAATGATTTTACCCCACAATTTCCCTGATATTCATAGCCCTTCCCACTACTGTTTGTGTGGTTTGCAAGCGTAATCCCCATAGTAAATTAGTTTTCTGTGTAATTAGTAGAGTCGAAATATACTACTTTTCGGGGGGTTTTTTTTTTTCGGAAGAGCCACAATTCTTAACATATGCCATTCTGTCGTGTCCGGTAAAACTGCTGTGTTTGAGTGCGTTTTTTTGTTGTGTTGTCCCCTTTTGTTCCTACTTATTTTGTCACTGATGTCCTAACCATTTCAAGCAGGTTTCTAGCCTGTGTTGTTTTCTGCGTTATCTGTTGGTCGTGTAAATATTTTTCGTAATTAGTTGCTGTTCTGTATTTTGACTATATTCCCTCTGGGAACTTTCCGAGTTATATATATATATATATAACCTATAGACAAGAANTATATATTCTTGTCCATAGGTTGCTTGTTTTATTAAAGGTTTTGTTTTTGGGCTCAGCCCTCACCATGGCAATTGTGAATGTCCAAGAATTTCCATCTAGTCGTTTTACTGGCTCTGCACTGCATCTGTGCAAAAGTCAATTTGTCAAATTTATTAGCCCCCTAGGTCAAAAATTATTGCTAACCCCTTCGAAACGAATGTAACACACAAAGGTGCTTTCGTGTATAAAAAGCATAGTGGTGCGTATGTCAAATGCTTTGTAGCACACATTTATTATTCTTGTAGTAGTTCGTGTTTACAAATTCGTCTTTCCCTTGCATACATTGTTTTACAATATATTTCATCATCCATGACCTTTTCAATTCAGTGCATAATCCCATTGAAGATAAACTGAAAACAAGAAATGTGGCGAAACAGCGAAGCCCACGAAAATGTATCTTGCAGACGATTTGTCCTTGCAACTCCTGCTTGTGTGGAGGTGAAAAAGAGAATCTCCTAAATTACCCAGGGGCATTTTGAACATAGAACAGATAGGATTTTGACCTGTTGAACAGAAAGCTCACTGCCATATTGCTTCCATCACGACAGAGAATAAAGACCATAGAGAGCTACCAAAGGCAACAAACCTACCGAAAATATTTGCTGTAAATCGCATTTTCGATGCCTTTAGAGCACAGGATATTATGAGATGACATTTACATTAAATGTTCCAATAAAAATTAAACATTGTGTTCGTTTGGCCAATAAACAGGAATGTTTGAGTCGCCACTGCCAGTTGTTCATCACAGCCTTGTGGGGGCCCTCAACCACCCAACCGGAATTTCATGTATTTCTGGCAGAGGGTTAGGAAAGGCAAGCCCATCCACCCTCTGCCACCCATATCCAATCTGTGCTTACAGCGGTTTCCCACCTCGGTCAACATTTTCCACTAGGTTACCCCAGTGGACAGGTTTGTAATGTTCTCCAACCACCCCTGCCTGAGGGGGAGGTGGTTGGAAGGCGGGAGAGCAAACTCCCGCCTGATTTCTAATTTAAAATTTAATAAACTAGTAATTTTGAATATTTCAACACTTTTAAGATAACCACCAACAATCGCAAGAGTGTACTCAGTGGTGGATATAATAATGTTTAAATTGGTTATGCTGATTCTAGAAGCCAGAAGTTGTCGTTTAAATCGCGTGACATCGTGAGGGCGAGGTCCAGGAAGGAAGGTTTAAATTAAGTTTCTTGGAATATTTCCCATATCAGTTACTGAAGGTAACTGGTAATTAAAAATGCAATAGGAAGGTGTTTTTTCTATAATAATCAAGTAATCCAAGTTTTGGTTTTAAAATTTACATTTAAGATGTTGTTATGGATATGTCGGGATACTCATTTTTTTATATCTGGGAATTATTAAGATC
The DNA here is from genome assembly GCA_002778355.1 of Clitarchus hookeri. NCBI lineage: Eukaryota > Metazoa > Arthropoda > Insecta > Phasmatodea > Phasmatidae > Clitarchus > Clitarchus hookeri. The sequence continues at coordinate 102,420 of NQII01003163.1, read as the reverse complement.
ATAACTGATGGTGTGCGACATTGTTTAGCAAGAAATTAAAATAAAATGGTTCTGCTCTGAGTAGCTATGTCAGGTACACTATAACATATTAAAATCTCACGATTCCTGGTATATGCATAAGCATATTAATAATTATAAAAAATCACAGGTTTTTAATAAATTGCCAAAAAAAATCTGAAAAGTACATTTTCGAGATTACAGAGTATGCTAAATCATTATTATGTATGTGCGTTTTTTAATTATATAGTATCTTTCACACCATATTGAAACAGAGTTTACGAAAAACATTTTAGTCAGCAGGGACAGTAGCTAGTTCAGGCCCGTCCAACATACGGCCCCCGGGCCACCATCCGGCCCGCGTAGGCCCTACATCCGGCCCGCGAGCTAGTNCGTCCAACATACGGCCCCCGGGCCACCATCCGGCCCGCGTAGGCCCTACATCCGGCCCGCGAGCTAGTTAAAATTTCTAAAGTCATAGCATAGATAGATGATGACATATAATAGACAAATATTGCGCAAACAATCTTTAAAAAGTCTCTTAGATAATATGTTTATTTTATCGACTACGAATAATATTCACATGTTTGTAGGCAAGTAAATAATGTTTACCTACGATTTATAAACAATAACACGAACTGCGCTTCGTAGGTATCAAATCCGCGCGTGCACTGAGACGCGCCCCACCCTCTCACCTCACCTTCGCGCTCGTAGCACCGCCGCCGTGTCGCTCGCTCAAAGTCACTTGGCCGGCAAAGTTTGTCACGACGCGAGTAATTACTTATTTGGTTTGTTTTGTTCGATCGCGATTGTGTTTCATTTGTAAATTAATAGTGAATGAAGTTTCTTGTAGTGAAAGTGGTGCATAAACGTAGGTACTTAATTTAAATCTTAACAAATTGATGAAGTATATTTATTTAATTACGGTTAATGATTGTCTTTTGTTATCCATACCTACATTGTTTGAGTAAATTTTGAGATACATATTTACTTAAGTAGGTGCATAATTTTGTGTTGTCTTATGGTTGTTTCAGATCAGGATGTCAACAGAGAAAAAGCGTAAAGTTGACACAGAATGTCGAATATTTAAAAACAGTTGGACTGAAGACTTTTTTGTCACAGAACATAATGAAAACATACTGTGTCTTATATGTAATCACAAAATAGCAGTTTGCAAGGAATACAATGTTAGGCGGCATTATTCTACAAAACACGCTTCTAAATACGATACGTACAAAGGTCAAATTCGAGTCGATAGTGTAAATTCGTTGAAGCTAAATATGATCGGTCAACAGGCGTTGTTCAAAAAACCAAAAGAAAACTCCGAGACAGTTACAAAAATTAGTTTCATGATAGCAGAAGCTATTGCCAAACGAAGTAAACCCCTATCTGACGGAGAATTTGTCAAGGAGTGTTTGGAGATATTTACATCGGTAGCGTGTCCGGAGCAGAAAGCAGTAGCTAAAAATATAAGCTTGTCACATCAAACCATAGCAAGAAGAATTGATGACATGGCCATAGATATTGAATCATCTTTAAAAACACAATTGAAGAAATGCGTTTTTTACAGTTTCGCTCTCGACGAAAGTACTGATATGTCGGATACGGCGCAGTTGGCAGTTTTCGTGAGAGGAGTGACAGAAGACTATACCGTGGTCGAGGAATTACTTGATTTGCGTCCAATGAAAGATACAACGACAGGAAAAGATATCTACGAAGAAGTAAAGAGTTGCATAGAAAAATATGAACTTCAAATCGAAAACCTTTGCGGCATTACTACAGACGGTGCACCAGCAATGACAGGAAGAGTAAATGGTTTTGTGGCTTTACTGCGGAAGAGCATCAAACACATGTTTATCCAGCATCATTGTATTATTCATCAAGAACAGCTATGTTCAAAAGTTCTTGAACTGAAGCACGTGATGGATAAAGTAGTGCGGACCGTTAATTTCATACGCGCAAGAGGACTCAATCACAGACAGTTCCAAGCTTTTCTATCTGACGTAGGTTCAGATCACGAAGACATAGTGTACTTTAGTCGCGTTCGCTGGCTCAGCAGAGCAACCACACTGAAGCGATTCTATTCGTTGCTTGATGAAATAAAAACTTTTCTTGAAAATAAAGACCAAGAATTTAGTTTTTTAACTGATGAGCAGTGGTTGGCTGATCTGGCTTTCCTGGTAGACATAACTAAATACCTCTCTGATCTTAATCTAAAACTGCAAGGAAAAGATCAACTATGTACGCAGTTATATGAACATGTTCAAGCTTTCACAAAGAAGCTCCTATTATTGGAGAAACAGCTGGAACAAAAGCAGTTGGCTCATTGGGAGACCTTGTCTTCAAGAAACCAAGAGACGTTGGAGTTAGGCAAGTACGCATCATTACTGCAGAGGTTGAGGAATGAGTTTGATGAGAGATTCGCAGACTTCAAATTACAACTGCCCACCATGAAAGTCTTCCAAAATCCCTTTGATGTTGAAGTTGAAAGCGCCAGGCTAAACCTACAGTTGGAATTGATTGAAATACAAAGCAATTCTCTTCTAAAAACCGCATACGATGGTTGTCTTCCGAATGGGTTGGTTGAATTTTACTAAAAGTATGTTGACCAAAAACAATACCCAAACATGACCAAATTAGCTCTTCAACAAATTTCCTTATTTGGTAGTACATATACTTGTGAACAGCTTTTTTCCCGCATGAAACACAACAAATCCAAAACAAGATCATCATTATCAGACATCCATCTTACAGGCATTCTGCGCATAGCCACATCTAAAATATCAGCTGACATAGATGCCCTGAGTAAACAAAAAAAATGTCAGGTATCTCATTAGATTGGTTTTGATTTATTTAAGTGTAAGCATTGTAAAACTAAGGTTTTCTTTTTAATAAATTATCCATATTGCATAATATAAAAAATTCCGTTTTATTTACATTTATTAATATTTTAAAGCTCACTTTGCTATTGGGTATTTCTTTTGGCCCGCTATGGTTACAAACATGCTTGACCTGGCCCGCCGCAAAATTATGTTGGACACCCATAAGCTAGTTGATATAAGATTTTTATATATTTTTAAGTGTTTAATATCGAGAATATTTAAAAGTATTTTGTTGGGTTATTAGAACTAAATTTTATCTTAATATTGTCATTTTTTAAATGCCAATTGAACATAATAATATATTCTTGTCTTTTATTTCAGAAAAATATTTTTTTCCAGAATAACTATCACTCTAATTGTGTACAGTGATGTGTAAAATACTTGTAAATTGTAATGTGTCTCAATCATAAATACATTTAAGGAAATTAACGCTTTGAGACAGGTACATACTGGTTTTGAGAGAAGGTGACAAAGTACAGGAATGATTTTAAGGTGGAGGTAATCCGACTTTGACGCCAGACACCGTAGACAGGCGGTATCCTGATGATAATGCTGGTGATCTCAGGGCCATACTGTGGTCCGCCCAGACTTACCCCGTTCCCTAGATAATTATGATTGTTGAGTCGACCCAAAGACTGGGATGTAGTTAGACTCCCCCCGTGCCTGATACTTATGTGCATACACATTGTGAGCATATTCAGGCTGACCTAAAAGTCTTAAGCAGCTGGAGAAGCATAATTTTGGCTAGATTAATCGAATTAAGATAAATAAATAATTATCTGGAAGGTGGGTTTTGGGGTTCCATGCCCCTAAACACCGAAGAGGCAGTGCTCAGAAATAACACATGTGCAATGATACAACACGTAAATTTCCCTTTGCACAGATTATGTTACTCATGCATTCTTGTGGAACAAATTATACTGTTGCTAGCCATTCTCGCCCACCAAGTGGGCTTAGCTGTGAAACACATTCGCACAAAATGAACTTACATGGGGCGATAGAAGGTGAGGTGCATTAATGGTATTTGGTTGTTTAGCTACTGCGGCCATCGGAGTGCGCCATGCGCAGCAAACACATCCCATCTTTCATTGAGGAGCTACTAAAAACTTCCCGCTGTTCCGGTTGGACATCGTTGTCGAACTCTGCCAATGAAATGGATGGTACTGCATCAGATGGCTAACGGTCTTGGTTGTAAAAAGTGCGTCGTTTCTTGAGGCCAAAATAGATACGAGTCGCGAGTTCTACAATAGTATTCTGTTCTGTAAGACATTTTGCACAAAGGATGGCATATTCTCTAATGTCCAGTGTAACTATTATGGTAGTGATAGTTTCTAGGTCACGGATACGGACTATCACTGTTGCTTGCACGAGTGTGTCACTGGTGTGCTGGTTTGTTGCCAAACGATTGATGTGAGCGGATGGAGTAATGTATGTTGAATTTACAAAACTAGGCTGCACGAAAGTATGTGAGGTAGCGGTGTCAATGAGAGTATGGCACTGTTGTCCATTAATGATGCAGACAAAAGGCAGATAAATTGTAAGTGACAACAGTTGATCTGATTGATTAGAGCTTGTTGTGGTGTCAAGTTGGTTGCAATTCTACTGGGGTATCGGGACATCGGGCCGCCTTTCCCCTACTTTACATTTCCCGAACTATTACCTGCATTATTGTCGGTTTGGTTTCTATGTATATGTATGGTGTTTGTACATGCACTATGCCAATGATATTCCTGGCCTTCACAGTAATGACATGGAGTTGGAGGTGGTTCCCTTACATCCCAATTCACATTCTTTACTCGCACACTGTTACTTGCACTGTTTGTTTTAATTTATTTTTGACCTGAATTCGTGGTTGTGGTGATTTTCGAACTGTAATTTTATCCAATTGTTTACCGAAAGAGTCAGGTTTGAATTTAGCTTGTTGCTCATGGCCCCATCATGCGGCACCTGAGTCCCAATCGTGGTGCAGTTGGCATGGAATTCGCTCCAAAATGATCGCGGTGTGCATAAGTTAATTGAACTCACTGTTGAGCAGGGGTGCCGACATGGTACGGTACTCTGGGCGAAATGCCACAGCTACCACATTCAGAACTTCACGTTCAAACATATGCTGATGGAGATGCTTGTGAACGTTAATTTGTTTTGTAATAAATGTTGTAAGTTTTCCGGTATGGTGCTGCTCTTTTAAAGTTAACCTGCTTTTTGCTTGTGACAATGTGAAGGCCCTCCAAAATTAGCACTGAAAAGCATGGAAAAACTCCTCACAGTGCAGAGAGTTATGGTTAATGGATTGTCGCCAGAAATGTACTTCCCCAGAGAGTTGCACTCCAATGCAGCTGGGTCACTCCTCCTCGCATACCCCATAGCACTGGATTGGGATGTGCAGTCCTCCAAAAAAGTCGACACATCCTCTGTAGGTAGGCCTACAAAGGTGAGTAGTGACTGGAAACGAAAGTGTGTGGCAACACTGTTTGGTCATCGCAAGGATGGAGGTGGCAGCAGTGGTTGTTGGTTGCTTTCCGTTGCTTTGAGGCTACATGCTCGCAGCTGCCGAGTCAGGGGTGTGGGTGGGATACAGCATAGCTGAGTTTGCGGGGAAATTTGGTGTGCAAGGGTTTTAGCGGTTGTGGAAAGATAGACATCGGAAAAAAGGAGGCTAGTGGTGGCATGTGCTGATGACAAGGCTGCCCGGTGTGGCATGGAATGAGCGAGTGGCGTGGTATTGTTTACATCTGCCATGTGCGCATCGGGTGCATGTGATAGGTGCGATGCTGCATCTGCCACTGCTGTGCATTTCTTGCATGCGAACTGGCCATCTTGTGTTGTCAGTCTCTCGCTCTGCTATAAGTATCGCCCATGTATATGCGCTGCACACATTCTGCATCTGGACACATCTTTGTTTCATCTTATTCGCATGTTGGTCAATGGAACGGAGTAGGTTTATAACCTGGACTGGTTGGCAGATACCTGTAAGGCGTGGAAGTGTACATTTGATTAGAGGGTTGGGAAATGGCTGACATTGAAAGGTGCTCTGGCAAATTAGGTTTGCACACGTAAATTTTGTTGGTAGAAAACTTTGAAAAAATTTGTTTGCATTAGCGAAGAAGTTTTGTTTGCATTCTGCCTGCACTCTGTTTACATTGTGTAGTTGTTCGGAGCTGTCCATATCATCGCTGATGCTCGCGATATGGTTGACTGCCAGACTGGTCTTACGCTCGCATTGCAAGATGCGTGTGTATGGCTTGTATTTCGCCACTATGTCTCCAGGGACAGGGTGAAAATACTGCAGACACAGTGGCATCGGGATGCTTGCATGTGTCTGGCCAGCCATTATTATGATGCGAGGCATGGCAACTGGTCTGGCAGTGGAGGTCAAAGACATAAAATACCCCTCGCGGCAGATTCTCGCCGTGTACCTGTTTGGTGAGAGTGTACCAACCAGTGGTGGAGAGACATGCATACCTACACACATGTCCTGCAGCATTCATTAATAATTCCCATGGTGGAAGAGAGATGCTGATGCTGGAGAAGGGGCTGAGTACATGTGCAACCACCCACCATCATTGCACAGTCACAAGGTTGTAGAGGGGGAGGGGTGGTATCACCGATAACATTGTGCTATCCCCAAAATGGCCGGCTTGCCAGAAATATCCTGTGCTGTAGGCACAATGGCCAGCTGGCGAATAATGTATTTTGGTGCACTGATCACCTATGTGCTGCAGCATCTGCAGGGAGGCCTTTCGGCATCTAAATGACATCAAATCTTCGTCCCACGTTGCTCACAATGCCCCCAAGGTTCAATCTTGAGGCAGTCGCTGGGAAGGGACTGAAAATTACTCATAGAAATTTCTCGAAAAGCAGAAATACTTGGAGTTTCTGGGTCGAACTGTTTCTTAAGAAAATTATGGAGGGATGGGTACATCCCACGTTGGTTGCCATTTAAAACTCTGGGACGAGTAAATACTGGTTTTCATGGGCAGTGTCAAAATACAGGAATGAGTTTAAGTTGAAGGTAACCCGACTTAGGTGCCATACACCATCTACAGGTGGTGTTGACATGATAATGCTGGTGACCTCAGTGCTGTGCTGTCGTCCACCCAGGTGTATTCTATTCTATCTGTGATAATGATTGCTGAATCGTCCCAAAGTCTGGGGTGTGGTGAGGCTCCCCTTGTGCCTAATTCTTTTGTATGCGTGCTGTGTGGGCCTATTCAGTCTGACCCACATGCCTTAAACAACTGCAAAAACATAATTTTGGCTGAGTTTATCGAATGCAGATTAATAAAGAATATTCTGGAAGGTAGGTTGTGGGGGTCCCATGCCCCTAAATGCCAAAGAGGAAGTGCTCAGAATTAACATGCATGGTATGATAACACAAGTATATTTCCCTTTGCACAAATTACATTACTCACACATTCCTGTGGAACAGATTATACTGTCCCTAGATGAGGTGGCATCTCTGGGTACTGTAACAAAACGAGAGGTTCCGGTGATGAATATTAACTATTGCATGTTAATGAATGATAAGAAAAATTGTGATTTTACCCTGAGTGTGGTGTGGTGTGTGGCAACCCCTATGAATCACGGATGCTAACTGAACTGGGGGGGAAGCATGGCTGCGCGTGTGGCAGATGGCAACATGCCAAAACTACCTCCTTTCAAAAATAGAAACTTAAAAACTAGGTAACATTCTTTAACAAACACTGGAATTTAACAAAACACATACACAATTAACTCTTGCAATTAAAACATAAACAATGAAAATTAAATGTGGATGATGTATTATTTGTGAAAGTTCCTCGAGACATAAACACTTGCTAAAAGAATGTAAGAAGCAAATTTGGACTGCTGGTGGCATCTCACATGTGCTTTACACATCTCTGAGTACCCTTACCACCTATGGGGTTCGGGGGTTTGTTTGCCTTCCTCCTTCGGCTCGCCAATGATCAGCATCACCCTTTTTCTCTAATCGGGGAATAGCCACCTGGTGACTATGACAAGATCGGATGAAGCGTCTTCCTCCCCCTTGGTAATGTTGCGATTCGTTGATCAGGTGTAGTGTGTTTTGCCAAGATACTTCTTGCTGTGGGTTATCTCAATCCTATGTATCCCACAGTCTTATGTTCGCTCGTCAAATATCGTGTCTGTACATTTTTATTCGTCGACCTGTGTATTCTATTAAAATTTAAAAGGGACCGCGATGGTGTAGTGGTCAGACTACTCTACCCCCACCAAGATAAACCGGGTTCGATTCCTGGCGAGGTCGCTCCCAGATTTTTGCATGCAGGAATCGTGCCAAACGATGCTGCTGGTCGATGGTTTTTCTCGGGGATCTCCCATTTCCCTGCCCTTGCACTGCTCCATTCTCGTCTCACTTCACCATAATCTGTTATCAAAATCACAATGTTAAGAGCCACCCAAATATATCCACTACACTACTATGTAAGACCGTCTCCCTACTCGAACCTTGATGTTGTATGGTCCCGCCCAATGCGGTGCAAATCAGACACCAAAGTTCCTCGCCCTATTTTACAGGGAGTGGCTGTGCACATCCACTGTCTCGTGTGGTTTTAACACCTTCAGATGCCAGCTAGGGATGGGCGTTTTGGTCCCCACATACTGCTCCTGCTTCAGCCTCGATTCTCTATTCATGCTGTACTCATCTCTGATCTGTGGCTACTGCCTCCAATAACTGTTCGATATTTATTTTGCATTTGTGTCCTTCCATCTGGTTACAATTGCACATGAATCCCCACGCAGTATCCCCATAAGTAAGTCCTCGTCCCAGGTTAGTGTTCTCTAGTCACATCCAACTCGCTTCAGTGCTAACATCGTGTGTGGAGATAGGTGGTTTTTGTTGGATATTGAGAATTTTAATAAATTATTTAAATAAAATACTTATTTTAAAAAATGTTATTTTATCATTCATTTACATTCCAAACAGCGGGAACATAAGTAAAATTTCTAAACAGACATTTCCGATAGAGCTGTTATCTTTTTATATGATTACAAAGTTAATTTTCAAAACTACCCTTAATTTATAAAATAATGACTTTTTTTCAAAAATTTGATTATAGCTAAGTTTTTTAAACAATTGTGATGTTTTTTTAAAACACAATCATTTTGTTAAAAATCAGCAATCATTTCTTTAGTGGGTAGATATTTCAGAATAATTTTCTTTTCATTAATAGCTTCCCTGACGAAATTATATCGTATGTCGATATGCTTGGTTCTGCGGTGATAAACAGGGATCAATGATAAATTCTGGGTTCCGCGGTAAACAGATTCATCACTATCAAATAATTCTTCCAATCAGTTCTTAATGTGTACAGCTTCCTTTGCACTTTATATTTATTCTGCTTCTACGCTAGATAAAGACATCACATCTCTGCTTTCGAGATTCCCAAGATACTGCTCTTCCAGCCAAAGTAAATACATATATAGTATACTAGCTTTGCCCATGGCTGCGCTCGCATGGATTACAGAATTATTGCTTAGGTTTTTTTTTTAAATAAAGTTAATTTTTACATATTATAAAACTGAACATTTCGGTGAATCAAATGGTAAAAACCCATATTAGTATTTCTCTGTTATAGGTAGATGTATGCTACCATGGAGTTATTTTTAGGTCTTTTTATTTTACACATGTCTTTACTACATGATATTGTTCCATCTTTAACGGTTTAGACATGGTATTGCAAGAGAGAGAGCGCGCTGGCTGCAGACTTTCTTCCGGCTTGATACACTATTATCGTTTGTAAATTTTTTGAGTTATTTTCTCGAGATGAAAAGTAGCCGATATACCTTTTCAGTCCTCCAACTAATTCTGTGCAAGAAATTACGTCGAAATGTTGTTAGATTGCTACGTTGCATTGTTATTCTTTTTGTGTAATTTTTCATTATCCAATAAGAATTTCCTTAAGGAAATGAGATATTTTCTCGGGATAAAAAGTAGCCTATGTCACTTCCCGGCCCTCATACTATATCTGGGCAAAAAATCGCATCGACCCGTTGCTCTGTTGCGACGTCGTTTCACACTAACAACGTACATTGACGCAGCGTTGTACCCCGAGCGCTATGTTTACTAAAATTGATTTCCTAAGGGACTGATATATTAATTTTTTTATAAAAAGTAGCCTATGTCACTTCTGGGCCATCCAACTATCTCTGTACAAAAAAAATTACGTCGATCCGTTGCTCTGTTGCGACGTGAAAGAATGACAAACAAACAAACACACTTTCGCATTTATGATCTTTGGGAATTTTCTTCTCCTGGCCAATCTGCGTCGGTGAATCCAGAAAGATCCATTGAATTCTTTTTATACACAAGACAGTAGTTTTAAGTCTCTTTTAGATATCGAATAACCCTCTTGGCTGCTTTCCACTAAGCCTCTCCATATTTATTGTTATACTGACTTAATTTACTTATAGCATGCCAAATATCTGGACGTGTTAAAACTGCAAAGTTCATCAATGAGGCCATAAGATTTTGATAGGGTTTTCCACTGATCTCTTCTACATATTCAAATTTATGGTTCAATGGTGTCGAAACAGGTTTACAATCTTGCATGTTGAATTTCATGATTAATTGGTCAATGAATACTACTTGGTCAAGATACATTTCATGTTTCCTTTTCTTCTCACTCTTATTTCCAAACTTCTGCCAGCATCTCCTAGATATTTTACTTTATATACTTCATTCGATTCTTCTTTTAGTTTATTCATTCCACATCATCATCATCATAATCATCAAAAATATAAAGAAATCATCAACATAGATTACTGTAATTATGATTTTTCCCATTTCCTTTCTTGCAATAAACACAATAATCACTTGCCGATTATATAAAAACTGGTGCAAGGCGTTCCAGGGATGATGATGTGAGTCCCCACCTTACCTTGTTATCAGACTAAAGGGTTTGAATCATGAATGGCCGAGCGCCATAATCAGTGAACACATGTTAATTGAGGGTCGTGCGGTCGATGATCCATGGGTCCCTGAAGTCCTTTGCAGGTCTGTGGTGCTTGTAGATGTAGATGGTGCACGTAATCCAGTATGCCTACCTAGTTTTCACCATTATGTTGGTGAGGTTGTAAGTGATCTCACACACTTTTACTTATTTGTATTGTACTGCAAGAGGGTGCAGTGCCCTAAATACCAAGAGGGTGTCAAAACAAATAAAACTCCAGCGTGGGCTGAAAACTATTACTAGGTTCTTGGTTGTACATGTGCCCTTATGCTAACACATACCAATTTACGAGGAATCGGTACTCGGGCTGGTAAAATGCCTACCAATGCTGAAAAATGCCTAGGCTTTGAATATTAAGTTGAATTACACATGACAATTTAAGCCCTCTTTAAACTACAGGATAAAAGACTGTCGACAGCTCGGCACGAAAAAAGAGCAAATGTTAGGGTGATTTTACATAACTATTTCAGTGAATTACGATTTTGACAGGCTGTTGCATGCATGCAATGTAGGCTAGCCCCTCTGCAGGCCATGCATGCTGGGTGGTGTAGGTGTGGGTGGAATCCCCTCTGCTGCCATTTCATTCTCACTGCCACTTCTGCAGGTTCGAGGGTGCCGACGTGTCTGCAGTGGTTGCGAAGGGAGAGGAGGGTGCCCTGCAGTCAGTCTGTCTAGGCCTGGTACACTCCCCCGTCGCTGTGTCGGTCAGCCCCGACTCGGTGTTACCTGCTGAGTGGGACATCGGAGACGTCGCAGTGCAGCTGGGTGGGAAGATAATCTGCAGGGAGATCCCAACCACAGGTGTCCCCAGTGGCTCACCATCAGCAACATCTTCATAGGTGGGAGTCACTAGGCAGGGGGTCATGGCACTGGGCATCGTGATGCTGCAGGCTGGCCCGGTCGGTTCTACAGAGGCTGATGCTGTTGTGTTGTTTTCTGGCAGGGACGACTCCCCAGAATACTGCTGCGTTTCTGCTGTGTCCCTTGTGGGTATCTAGATGCTGGGCACCGCTGGCGGAAACAAGCACCGGGGGGTGCTTTCATCCGTATCATGGATCGAGGCTCCTGATTCGCTGCTTAGGGCAGTTGTTTCGGTCACCTTACTGTTTGCATGGATGCCCTCCTTGTTGGGCTTCTGTCTCCTCAACCACCAAGCATAGGTTGTCTTAGTGGATGGTGACTCTTCTTCGGCGGCTTACCTTGATGAGATAGGTTGTGTAGCCGATTGTTTCACCACTGTATGATGCCCGCTCCACTTCGGGGCGAAGCCTGCGAAGTAGTTCTAGCGTTTTCTTGATAACTTATGTTCGCGGATGTATACAAGTTGCCCGGGTTTCTTGAACCCACTTCGCGATGTAGCCGCCTGGTTGTTTTGGACAGACGGCAGGATTTGCTTAGTGGTGCTGCTGCTGGGTGGCGCTGTCTTCTGCTTTGCATGGGCTTTTTATGAGGCGGCCGGCGAACTCACCGGGAAACGGTAGTTCACACCCCTGCAGTACTACGGCAGGTGACTGGCATATGAAAAGTTTCACACACCTTCTGATGATGAGTAAGGCAGGTGGAATTGTTAGGCCCAGGTCACGTGATTCATTCCGATCCCTAGGCACAACTGCGTCTCGAGTTCTTGGTTTCGATGATCAGTTAGGATGGGTTGTGAGTGGTACATGGCCATAGTGTGGTGTACTACTCTCCATTTTGTACACAGTTCATGCCACTGTCTTCTCCTGAACTGTGTGCTATTATCAGTTAGAAACACTCTGTGGTAATCCCAAAGGGGATATAACTCCGTCTCCTGTACCCGGGCGATGTTGTGTGCTCATGCACTGGACACTATATAGGCCTCTGTCCATCTGAAAAATGAGTCGCACACTACCAAAATAAGGCACTTCCCGGCAGTTTTTCATGTGTAAGAGCCAATCAGGTCCAGTAAGACCATTTCAAATGTCTAGAAGAGCATTTGTGGCTGTTGCTGTGTTACTACATCGATGTGGCTGCTTTTGAAATAATTACAAGCCATGCACCCCGCACATACACATATTTGGGCCTGCAAATCTCTCGTTTCTTTGTAATGCACCTGGGTGACCTACAACCTGACTCGCATGTGCATGGACACACACATCCAGACCCGTCGTTAGCATCCCGATGTGACCGGGTGCCTCTAAGTACCAACAGGAGTACGTAAACACGGACTAAGGCACGCCCACAGTAGCCATTTTGCTGGGCATCTTGGGTTATGGGTTTTCCAGATGGATCGAAGCCTGCCCAGTCTCCAGTGCATGGGCATGCACCATCGCATGGGCACTGGAAACTGAGTTTTAACCCTGCTGGAGGTACCCAAAATACTGCTCACCGACAATGGTACCCAGTTCACTGGGAGGTACTGGGGTGAGCTGTGCACTCGGTTGGGAGTAAGACCACATACAACACATATATATCATCCAAGGTCATTTCCCAGCGAGAGAAGAAACTAAGACCTCAAGAACCAGTTTTGCCTGAGAGTGGGAATGGACCACTACAGCTGGGCCGAACATTTAACTGATGCCCTATTCACAGTAAGACGACAGTTGAACCTCGCAACATTGCAGACTCTAGCAGCAATCCTGTAGGGTCGCGAGCTAATGCTACACGGAGAATATGCCACACGCCAGACAGAGGGTGCCGGCTAACCAGAAGATGGGACAGCCAGAAGACAGTGCAGGGAGGCCGAGTTATCAGCAGCTCGCAGAAACCAAGACCACTGCATCGAGAAATGGATGCCTCCCACCACACAAGTACCACAATAGTTAGCACCTGACCAACTGGTCTACATCAGGGAGCACAAAATATCCAGCGGCGCTAAGAATGTCTGCACTGGGTTTGCCCACAAGTGAAGAGGAGCACATTTAGTGGTGAAGCCGCTATGGTACACCAAATACATCATCGGGCTGAACAACAGGAGAAGGGCCGCAATCCACCGCGACGACCTCGGATTGGCTGTGGGGACGCCAAGCATCACGACGCCTGACCAGCAGGACGTCAAATCCCAGGAAACCAACTCACCATTCTCTGCCAGAGGCGAATTCTCCAGAGTTTCTTCTCCGCCACAATGTCTGGCGTCTCGACGCCCAAAAGAGACATGGAGGAGGAAGAAGTATCCGAGGGAGGATCACCACCGCCAAGCACAACCACCAACACAGCACGCATCACTGCAGTCCTGGAAGGATCATTTTGCTGTATTGTGACGTGCGACGTCACAGCGCTGGTCACCAGGGACACCGCCAATGGTGATCCGCCAGAGACACCTGTGGGACAAAGCCCCCACAGGACAGCTCTATCGACAGCACTGCCGCGGCACCCTCAGCAGGACCACCAGCGGGGTACCTCACTCCTGAGGACGTCGGTCATAGTGATGGGGAGCGTAACGGGGTTTCACAGCCCTTCACCAGGGTCCTCTTCATCCCCCCTCGCCAACACCCACATCATGCCGATGTCCACACCACAGCAGCAACAGCCGTAAGGAGGAACCAGAGAAGGAGGGCTCCACCACTCCTCTTCCACTCACCAAGCAGCAGCACCGCCTGATCCACCCAGCATGCATACCATGTGATGGGGACAACCCCCACTCATACATGAATGTCATGGGATGTCAACCTCGCCAGGTTCAGCACCCTGACACCCCAGCAGCAACCAGAGTCAGCTCCCAGATGCACTGGCCCTATGCAATGAGACCATGCCACAAACTGAAGCCAACCACTGCCAGTTGTGCATGATGGGACACAACATGATGGGTCACATGGGGGACTGCATGGTCAAGTGCTCACCAGAGGCGGGCCGTTGGACGTAAACCACGCATCCACGAGCTCCTTGTGCCCACTCAGACCGCAACAATCATGTCAACTGCACCAGCTACACCGGTGCGCACTAACCCCTTCAGGCCAAAAGTGCGTAGTGCAGGATGTCGAGATCGGAACTTATGTTGTTTTACCAACAAGGATTACATAACTCAAGAGACCGCTATCCGAAAGGGTGTTACATTATTAGCAAGTAGAATTGATGCACATGGAAATATGTTACTTCTGGGAATTCGTTCATATATATGCATTTTACACATGAAACACAAGTCATTTCAGGAAGGCGTGGCTAGAGAAGCGAGATGTGCATGCTGAAAATAGTGCAGGTTGACAGCCATTAGGTGCACGGGCCATTGATTGTTATATCGTAGCAGCTCGGCCGCGACATACGTACAATTTTGATTTAGTCTGTAACCTGCGATCCTTTCTGAGACCGGTTCGCCATTTTGCATTATGTGTTTCGTGTCCCCTCCCAATTCAGCAATAAAGCGAAAATAGATGTTATTTATATATTAAAACCACGCATCGCTTTACGACGGAATCATTTTGCTGCAATTAATATTTATGTAAATGTGATATGTTGTCATTCAGGTGCACTCAGCCCCATCATTAATTTATTAATAGTCTTGTTGTGTGAAGGAGCTGTAAAATATGAGATCTCGCCTTGTTTATAAGCTAACGTCACTTTACAAGTTTCTTATTTGTGTACTGTTCCATTTTTTATGTTATAATGGCTTCGATATATAAACATCTCCAAATGAATTTTCTTTGCTTGTTTAATCACTTTCCTGTATAATTTTGTACAGTTTTTACAATATCCTTATATGTTGTAAATATCTAAGCAGTTTCCGATCGTCTACTAATTTATTACAAGAGTTACCAATTGTAATAAATAAAGTAGGATTGTCTCTTTGAGCCACGTAGTTCCTGATGGCAAAGCGGAAGCTAATGTGCTAAGTGCCCCAAAGTGCAACCAATAGTGCGCAGCATTTTTTCTAAATTTATCACACAACTTCATTTCATTCAAATCACTATTTTATGTTATAATTCTTTGCATGTTCAACATTTAAATCACCACAAATTATTATTTGGTTTTCTCTTAACCCCAAAAATATTAATGATTTCCTTGAATTGTTTATAAAAATAGTAACATTTCCATTTGTTCTAAAAAAAAAAAAGTATACACTTGAGCATGTCTAGTTTTACTTCTGCCACAAAACATTTAATATATTTTTCCATACTTAAAGAATTAAGATCTTTTCTATTTTATATGTTATACATTCATTTATTAACCAATACAAAACTGACTCCACCCTTATTTTTACATCTACTAGAATTAGACATTACATGAAAAGTCCTCAGTTTAACAATACTAATGTTATGCCTATTTGAGACAGTGTTGAAATTTTGGTATTATGGTGTGCATTAATATGCATTTATGTGCTATTGAAATTTGCCATATTTCCTTGTACCCTAGTAATTACTAACAATTCCAGGCACTTAGTCCTTGCTTGGTCCTATGGGTGAAAGGGTGACAAGAGGGTCATGGCAGGACTGGTATGGCGTGGGTGGGGGCAGTCCCCTAGGCGCTCAAAATTGATTCTATCTCTCTCCCTTCCCTTTGTAAACATCCTCATCCTGTGTTGATGAGTGTGAAAGACACGGATACTGCTAGGATGGAACAACGAGGGAACACGTCACTTCCAGAAACACATCCAGGAAACTATGTGGGCCAGCCGAGATAAAACCCCAACCTGGAAAGACATAGCACGTCAGTAATGGTGTGAGGAGCTACCAAGAATGTTGACACCAACCACCAAAAAGAAAAGGATCAGAATGACATGTGAATTTGTGGAATGGTGTTCTTTAAAGAAGGTTTTAATCTCATAGTTGTCCATAGCCCAGCTGTAAAGCAGTAGTAAATCGGGCATGTTGCTCTTTCCAGTTTCTTAGGGAAGACAACTATAGAGTTCTCCACAGTAGGGCTGTTACATCCAGGTGACTACCCACTACATATCATTCTGATTCTTTTTGTAAGCAGGAAAATAGACAATGGCAGATCGAGTGACCTGGTCATATTATCTGCCATATTATCCTTTTTCATCAGCTGTACACATTTGTTTGTACTTCACTCACCAGTGCTTATGTTAAACACATGCTGTTATGTAGCAAGATATAGCTCTTGGCATTGCACAGTGAAAAATGATGGTGTACATGTCAAGAGAGAAAGTTATTAGAACACCTTGTTCTTAATCTTACCTTCACGACTAAAGAAAATATGGCATTCCCAATTTCACCACTTAGCATGGAATAATTTCATTTGAATTTTAAATAAAGCATGGCAGCTATGTACTAATATTATAAAAATGATGACTGCGAAAATAAGCATCTACATTTGGACAGGTGCAACTGGAGATGATACACCGAGGAAAGTTACAGCGTGAAGTGGTAGCCTAAAAAGTGGCTATCAATAATTGTTAACAGAATGAAAAAGAAGCGAAAAACTGTATCAGTTGTGAAAATCGCACTATCCTAAATAATCTAATTATTAACCATATTTCCAACAAGCTAATTGTGAACTAAACCCCTCCTGTAGTAAGCCTCTATTTCAGCGGCAGTCTGTCTGCAATGATACATGCAGGTTCTCTGTTATGTTAAAAGGAAGTTGCATTAACACCTAACAAAATGAACATGGGACACATATATTTAATACAGACTAGAGATGCAAATTCCAGAATATTGGTGAAACTGGAACAAAATGCAGTTAGTTTATTTTTTTTTAAATACCTATGTTTTGAAAAAATTACTACTTAAATAAATTGGGGCTGTTTTTCAACATACAAACTTAAGACCAATTTCTCGTGTATAAATTATGATATAAGTTGTTTTTAAAAATTTTTATAATATGGATTTTTTTAACTAAAGTAAAATTCTCATAGAAATACTAGTTTACTGATACTGATGAAAAATAAATTCAAAATATTCTCTTCTTATTACTATTTTTATAACTTACCAGATTTATCAAATTTGTTATAGTAACATAATTTCAGCAACAGGGGACGGGTAAACACAAGCTGTGTTCAGTAATATTAGACATTGGTAGAACAGAGTTATACTATTCTGTCGAAGTAGAGGAAAAGTTAGATTACATGGAAGGTGCTAGTTGAATGGGATGCCAACTCATCAGTTAACTCAGGTGAGTAGGGGATCTTTTTTCTCAGGAGTTGTGGGTCAAACGACCATGTGGCTAAGTCCCCTACACACGTGGTACTGTATTATGCAAAAGCGCAGTTGTTAATGGTGTATTCACACTACCCAAGGTACACCTATGTGGTCTAGGTACAAATCACTAGTAAACACACCTCGGCGAGGTAGATAAGTCCCAAAGATCAACATAACTGTATAAGCACAGAGGTGAATCTACATTCAGTAAATAATTTTATTGAGTGAAATACATATACACGACACACAAGTGCAGGTGAACGAAAACTGATCTGGCTCACGAGGCCTGCAAGCAGCAGGATCTGCGAAAAAGCCTAAATGTCATGGACAAGAATACATTACACAAAATAAAAGCTCTTAGTCTATAAGTCGATGGTGGGATGCTGCGAATATGGAGGGTGATACAAAGGAAAAGTTCAAGGTTAGTTTACCTTAAACGACTATGGTAGACAAAAATAATAAGAACAAAAGTTGATCTCCCTCTTTGATGTGATTCGAATGCAGCACATATGGCCAGCTGGAATCAACCAAATGGACCCCACTTTGACTGGAACAATCCAGTTAAAACCAACTGACATGGTCGAGGTGACCCAGGGTTGATGGAGTGTAGAAATTCCCCGTGCCATAACTCAGCGGAGAGTTATTGATGTGTATCATTCGGTCGGCCTGGATGCCTACATCAGTTTGAAGATAAGTTGTCACACACTATATATTATACTACTTACACACATTGACCTTGTGGTGAGACTATAGGCCGCCTCGTATACCTGAAATATATTAGAAAAATTGTGGGTGATACTAGGGGTCTATCTCCTCCACTCCACACCCGAGGTCCATACCATCAGTAGCCTCGGCGAAGGCAGTCGACATACATCCTGTTGCCATGAGAGAGCAGCAGAGATCAACTGGTTGCAGCGAACGATCAGCCTCCTGAATAAGGGGGTATGATGCGTGCTATGTCCATTCCTACCTAAGCCCATTCGTCCTACTACACCAGCGCAGTTACGACATGGCCTCCACTGGGGACGAGTCGATGCAAACGTGGCGGCCACCTCACCTGACTCCAGCACCGGCTACATGTGCGAGAGTGCACCCAATCTTCGCTACTCTCCAAGCACCTCCAGAGTCATGTGACTATCCCACATTCATGCCTTCAAGAGACATATATTGAGGGTGATCCCAGTGAAAATACTGCTGGGGAAATGAATGTAGCAAGGGGGTCACAGTGGTTACAGTGTTTCAACAACACCTCGTGTGCACCCCTTCAAATCATGTCTACATCCCTGTGTGTGTGTAGTGAGAGTGTGATAAAGTTATGCAAAAATGTGTAAAGTGCAAAGCCATCATTCAAACATGCTAATTTCCAAAATTGGTGAAATTAACCTTGTTTTTAACCTGACCGAGCATGCCACCGTTCCCGGTGTGAGAATGGACTCATCCACTGCGAGCCATGCACTGCCACCCTTAAGTTATGAAAAGTAATGGTGCAATGCATTTTTGTAATTATAAAAATACAGTGCCAAGTGTGTCAGTAATATGTTGAAATTATCAATAGCCTGGGAACTACAGTGCCAGACAAAATCAAAATAATGTTGCTAAATACATCAATTTCTAACACATTTAATTTTTAACGTGGGTTATTGGGTTTCCGATTATTTGTGTTCACTATTAAAGTGCCAATATATATTTTCTTAACACACTGGTGCACATTTAACTGGTGGTTCCAGCATGCACCGTCATGTTCTTACAGTTGGTAACGAGCTTTTGTCGGTAGCAGCCACGTGCTAGGTGTCTCCGGTTATTCAACCATCTTGAATTGGCTGTTAGCTTACAATAGATAATTCATTTTTCCAATAGATAATTCATTTTTCCGGAACTCATTTTTCTATCTCGTAACCTGGAGACTGTGCTTCTCCTAACCCCACCAGCTCAAATAGTGCCTGAGTTGTAATACCTTAATTTTTATTCGACCACTTTCTTTTTAACAGTTTAGGCTGGTAGCATACCAAAGCCACTGCACTTTTGTAAGTGCTACCAAGGAGGAATAATCATTGAGTACATTCTAAATTTGTTTGCTTTTATTTTGCTGTGGGCGCTCCATGGCTGTGTAGCTGTGTTACAGCACTCTTAAAATGGTGTATTTATCTACTGTGTTTCTGATGTGCGAGATGGCCATTCAACAGTCTCTTTCACCTTTTAGTGGCTTATGAGCGTGCAAACACTCTAAACACTTTATACTTCTATGTTTCCACTACGCCTACCTAAACAGTAGGGTATTACTCCCTGTGCTTCATGACGAAATATAAGAGGATGGCCCGAATCAATCCAACATCAACATCATCTAGGGGTTATTCCATTGTGTGTTAATGTCAGGAAGTCATGATAAACCGGGGGTATTACGCCAGTACAGCCGCTTCACTGCTATATAAAACCTAACCAGTGTAATATCTTCATGAGCATTCTCAGTGCCATCCTCATCCCGTCTGAGCTACAGCAGCAGCATCTGACAAACCGAAATAGGCCAGCCACTTCAAACATGTTAACGACAGGATTCGGGGTTTCGCTCGGCTGTCGTCCAGGCCCTGAAAGAGTTTCGTGCAAATCTAAGCCATTAATTGATTCGCTTTTGCCCTTACGGACATTCTGACCAGCAACACCATCAAACACGTACTCCTTACTTGCCTGGTAATATCCTGGGTAAGGGAGTTACCGACTAAATTAGCGAACCATACAACACTGCAAACAACTGATGGCATAAAAAAATTTACCCACACATAGACATTTCATCCTCATGCTGCTAAAAAATATATATAACACTTGGAGCCCCCTAAAAATTTTATTTGCTGTCAAATCCACGGTCATATAGTATCAAATCTGAATAAGACTGCCCCAAATACTGTTTAAAAATTACATCACTCATAAACACATGGAGAAGAGCTATAAGCTTCATTGTTAAAAAAAAATGGGCAGTGTATAGTGAACCTTCTGTCATGCTGCACAGGTTCGACACTTACGAAGTCTCAGATACAAACTACTACACCATGGATATAAAACCCTACTTTAATTAAGGTTGTACCAAACAATAAATAGTTGTGGATAAACCACGAACACCACAGACAGGTAGTCACTATCAGAAAAAAAACATAGATATAAACCAAAATATTGTTTTTTTTAAGGCTCGGACACCACATATGAGCGAGGACCACTAACTGTATTAATAACCTAACTCTGCACTAAAGATGTCCCCGATGCGGACAATTATAGCGATCAGTTTATGGTCATCATAACTATTCATATCACAACATACAATAATGCTACACTCATTACAAAAATCTGCGAAGTACTGTGATTATAGAAAAAGTCAAAACAAATGCTAAACAACCTATGTTTCGCTGGCAGCCCTGTGACACACATTGCAATTCACTCTGTGTCTCACACATAAACTCCGCAACAACAATAGAGAAGTAACATCCACCTTATGGCTCGGTGGTGTCCTATTCCATTTGCACTATATGCGCAGGGAACCGACACAAAAATGTGAAACACTATGTGCTCACAAAAAAACACAAAAAATATACTGCAACACCACACTGCCTATGGTTCGTTTATGTCCCAATTATGTACACTGCAACCACACTGCATTATACCCATATATGTGCCGAAATGATCTTCGCATTCAACAGCTGTAAGTATGTTATACACCTTTGCTGCAGCCGATTCCATTTCGCATAGGCGATGTGTGCTCTCTGCTGCAGTTAGTGGTGGTTGTGATAGGCATGCCTACTCTAAACAAGCACACACATATTATACGAGTATAATTATCGCATAGTTGAAAACGAGGTCGTAAACAAGGGGATGATCACATTACCCCTATGTACAGGCTGTACGAAAAGTCTTTCCCTGATTACAAATTTTATTTATATCTGCTATATATTAGATATAAATGGGAAACTTGTTGCGAGGGGGTTTCCGGCGATAAGGTGATTGTCTCCACCTTACTCAGAGGATGAGTTAATTGAGGGTCGTTCAGTTAGTGGCTCGTGGGTCCTTGGCATCCTCATCAGTTCTAGTGGTGGTTATAGATGTAGAAGGAGCAGATAATCCACATATGCCTACCTGACTCTCGAAGTATATGTTTACGAGATTGTCAGCCATCTCACATGTTTTTACTACAATACCTACTGTGCTGTAAGTGGGTGCATCACCATAAAAACACAGGAGGGTTGTGGGAGAAAAGAAACATATATATGGGCTATACTCGTTTACTTGTTTTCTTTAGGTATATACACGTGATCTTGCAAAGTACAATACATTTCAAGCAGACTCGGCACTCGGTCTGCAGATAACCGAAACAGAATTATGAGGAATGGGCTATGAAAAATTGAACTTTAATGTGTGACATGCTACACCATGGATAGAGTCACAGGGACAGACAGTCATCCTCTCGTGACCAGTAATGCAGATTGTTCTGTATAATGCGTGTCTATTTTAATTAAAATTGTTTACAGCCTAAATTAAAGGTTGGGGGGGGGGGGTTTCCTCCTATGCTCCTGGCCAGTCCGAGTGCTGAAATATATATGGTGGGATGATGTCAGTTTCCGCAAGGTCTTGCTGTAAGATGGCGCAAAATGTATGTAAATCACATAGAGACCTCTTAGGATTTAATAGAAATTATGCAAAACACTCTTAAACTTGAAAAGTTTACATGAGTGACAGACCCACCCCTAATTAAGTGTTAAATATGTTGGTCATTATGATGGCAGCAAATATGTCAATACACATGTTAATTAAAACAAATAAAAATTTAATGAAGAAACTTATTAAAGATCATTTATCTCGAGTTTTGAGAACCTCGCAGATGGGGGAGTCTAAGTGTTTCAACTCCAGAGGTTGAACGAGTTCATCCTCCCAAAAGTGTTGTGAATATGCATGCTCGATTTTTAATCTGATAAAAGAAAACCCCTATACAGAATGATTCTAAAATCATGGGACACACATTGAGGGGTGGTAGAGCTCACTAAAGCAAACAATTATTGTATAGGAATATATGGGCGGGAGTAACGCGTTGAGGCACAAACACAAAAATAGCACATTAAATGCAACACATTGTTTATTTACAACGTCGCCACTAAATCCTTTTTTACAGCAATGTTTATAATAATTGCTCAAAATTGCTACCACCGAAAGTAATGCAAGCTTGGTAGCATCGGTGGAGTGATTGGCAAACAGATTCAAATACGCAGGGTATTTCATGCACGCCACCATTGTCAGCCAATCACGCCATATGAAGAGGTCGCCAAGCATGCGTGACTTGGTGGATGCATTTCCAGCAATTGATTTAACATTTTCTGTACGGAATCACTTGTTAAGTATGCTGCTAATGAACATTCTATGTTTCCGTTAATGTGTTATGTTTTTGTGTTCGTGCCTCAACGCGTCAGTTTCGCCCATATATTCCTATACAATAATTGTTTGTTTTAGTGAGCTCTACCACCCCTCAATGTTTGTCCCATGATTTTAGAATAATCCTGTATTTATTTCATATGGGGTTCTAAGCCCTTTCCAACGACACTGGATGTTATTCCAAATGTGTGTCACTTATTTCGGGGACTGTATGACTTGACCTTAGGCTAGTAGCCCTGGGAAAGTTGCATCATCGGGAGAGATTCCAGGGATCGCTGTGCGAGCTGCTCCGACATTCCCTTCAATGGATAGTGAACTCCATGGCTATAGCATTCTAGGAGGGGCATCACCATGCTGGACCTCTTGCTATTCGGCTCCAAGAGTTACCTCTTGTGGTGAATTAATCAAGATGGTCATTTGAGTCCCATAGTTCCATTCTCGCAAGCACTTTGTGTTACATTCTTGATCCATTGTTCGATAGGCATGGTGTCGACCAGGTTGAGTTATCGACTTTGGTGGCAAAAATGGTCAGAAGAGCACCTGTGAAATAATGGCTCATGTCAAATGCCCTCCATTTCAGTGACCGATTGTCCTTGAATTCCCCCATGTGCCCCATCATGCATTCAGATGCAATAGGTGGGTGGCAGCTGCAGTTGCTGGCACTGCCCTAGCTGGTAGGCGATTTGGCATACCCTATGATTTATTTAATGGCCGCTGTATTCAGACCATGCAAAGGTAGCATAATCATTTAGGGGCCCCATCAGAGTGGTGTTCTGCTCGCTGGTGCTGGCCGAGGGTCAAGACCACAGTGGTGCTGATGAGCTGCAGCATGGTCATGGTGGAGTGGGGAATATGGCATGATCACTTAGAGAAATGGGGAGGGGTTGTGTCTCGCTTCGCTGCTGTCTTGTCCCCGCATCAGCTGGAGGTGCATGGGTGCCGACATATCTGCAGTGGGTGCAAGGAAGGAGTAGTTTGCTCTGCAGTCAGACTATCAAAGCCTGATAAACTCCCGCGTCACTGTGTCGGTCTGATCATGACTCGGAACCAGCGGCTGAGTAGTGCCTCGAAGGCATCGCGATGTAGCTATTCAGGAAGTTTATCTGTGGGGAGATCCCACCTACTGGTGTCCCCAATGGCTAACCATCTGCGACACCTTTGGAGGGCATCACAATGCTGGGTGTCGTGACAGTACATAATGGCCTGGTCAAGTTTGCAGTGGCTACTGTTGATGTGTTGTTGTTATCTGTTGGTGGCACATCTCTTGGGATGTCATTGGCCTCTGCTGCGTACACTTATGGGCATCGAGATGCCGGGCATCGCCGGTGGAGACAGGCGCCAGAGGTTTCTCGCATCAGTGTCAGGGGGCTCGGGGTTTCTGATTCGTCATTTGGGGCAGTTGTGGTAGTCGCCTCTCCTTCAGCTGGTCGTACACACTATCGTTGCGCTGGGCGTCAGGATGCTGACCACATTGATCGCCAGAAATAGGTTATCCCTGTAGATGGCTATTCTCCTTCTGCTGCTTACATTTATGAGGTAAATTGTATAGCCTAGTGATTTTGCTTCCGTGTTTGGACAGCTCCACTTTTGTGCAAAGCCTCCACAATAATTTTTCGCACTACTAAATAATGCCCTTGCACATAAACCAGTTGTCTGGGATTTAATCTGCATGGTGGGCATGTGGTCTATGGTACCCACTTCACAATGTAACTCACCTCGTCTCGTATGGACTGTATTGTCGTTTCGCTGCGCTGCCAGTAGGGCAGTAGGGCAGCAGGTGACTGGCCTGTGGTGAGGTTGACGCGCATCCTGAGGGTGAATAGGAACGCTGGTATGTGTTTGCCCCAGGCCGTGGTTTTAGGGAGCCACAAGTGCAACTGTACTTTGAGGTCTCGATCTCGATTCTCAGACGGGTCAGCCTGTGGATGGTAGATGGTCGTTGTGTGGTTTACCACTCTACGCTTCAAACACAGTTCACCCTACTACCTGCCTGTGAACTGCAAACCATTGTCCGTGAGGAGAACTCTATCCAACCAGCAGGGATATAAATCACTCCATGTTGCATGCTCGTTCACTGTAGACTGGAAAGTTCTCTATCCACATTAAGAATGAGACACCCACTACTTTTATGAAGCGCTTGCCGGCAATCTTGCATGGATAGGGCCCCAACAGGTCAAGTGAGACAGACTCAAAAGGCTTGTTTGGAACTCATGGCTGTAGTGTCATGACATCGGCTTGCTGCTTTTGAAGTGGTTCAATGGGGCACACTCGCGGATATACCGATGGACATCATGGGCAGCTCCTGGCCAGTGGAAGTGTGCCTGCATATTCATCATTGTCTGTGGTATTTCTGGTTGGCCTGCCGAACTCTGCGCATGATGTAATACCAGTAGTTGCGCGTCCTTAAGTACAAACAGGTGCCATGGCATTTATGTTCATCAAAGAGGGGATTCTAAGCATGTATTTCGCACTCGCCACAATTCCCACTAGTGGTGTTTGAGTTCCATCAGCCGATACTGTGTTTCGGGGCAATGTTATTGAGCCGCCTCTACCTGCTCTCTGATTTCGTCCAATTGGTGTTCGACTCCTGCTTCCACAACTATCGCGTTACAGATCGCTGGCCCTCACCAGGTATTCGGCAGTCCGCTGATGTGGGGAAGTA
The DNA here is from genome assembly GCA_002778355.1 of Clitarchus hookeri. NCBI lineage: Eukaryota > Metazoa > Arthropoda > Insecta > Phasmatodea > Phasmatidae > Clitarchus > Clitarchus hookeri. The sequence continues at coordinate 76,454 of NQII01003163.1, read as the reverse complement.
GTTATTTCCTCTCACCCTCATCCACCAATACAGTTCTGCCAGGTGATCATGACAGTTCATAGGCTAGCTGGTTTTTGGTACCAATGGGCATGTTGTACTTCGAAATCGTACAATTAGAGTAACAACTTACAGCGCGCGAGCATTTTGCATGCCTACCTAATATAAGGCAGTCATGCCAGGCAGCGGCTGTCCCTCTGTAGCATTGAACGCTGGTATTCTAGGTATGCTAGGTACTTTTTTATGTCCCACACTATGGCGAGGCACTCCACTTGTTCACATCGTACCTATGCTCCATCTGTCCAAATTTCTCAATGCTGAAGTCTATGATTTGGCATTCCAGGTGGTCCCCGAGTTGGAACAAGACTGCTGTAAGCTCTCTAAGCTAGCATCTCTCTGCAAATAGAGATGTTTCCTCGGGTCGTGGCATCCTTGTGTGATGATTTTGCAGAAACTGCTATTCAGCCTGTTAAAGCAAGTATCATGGTCCACTGTCCACTGGCATTTCCAGTTGAGGGATAACATATCCATCAGAGTCACTGTGACCACTGCGAAATTGCGGATATATTATCTCAGCCAGTTTACCAAGCCGAAAAACTTCCTCAGTAGCTTGTGCATGCATGGGATATAGTATTCTTCAATGAGTCACAGTTGTTCGGGTGTGGGTAGACTGCCAAGCTCGTCGATCAGGTGGCCGAGAAACAGAATACAGGTTTTGCCAATATGGCACTTTCGGTTGGTACACATCAGTTTGTTGAATGTTAGACATTCCATGACCAGCAACAGATGTTTGATGTTGTCCTCCCATACCTGTGACTACAACACAACATCGTCCAAGTACACGAGAGTGAAGTCACCTATGTATGCATCGAGTACTCGCACCATCATGGCTGGAACATCGATGGCATGCACTTGAACCCGATAGGCTTAGTGCAGAACTGAAACCTGCATCCATCCCGTGCAGTGAAAACCACTATTACTCTGTCCTCTGACTTGATGAGAACCTGCCACTACCTGTTGTGGAGGTCCATTGACATGCTTATCTTGGCTCAACTAAGAACATGAAGTGCATCCTTGTCGTGTGGTGTAATGTGTATGTGGCTGCCAAAATATATTCTCTCTCGTGAAGAAGGTGTTTCCCTTCATCACAAAACTCGGGCGTTACCGAATGATCTAACTCGTCGAGCTGTACTTTCGGTACGCAAACAATGGGTCGTGGTTCAAGGTCGTACACAGTGCGCCATTCTGTTCACCCAAAATGGATTCGGTGTGCAGCCGGCTCCACGATTGTGTTCGCTCTGTGAGTGAGGGAATTCCTTGCATGGCATCATCACGCAGATCAACTGACATGAGGCCCGTGGTAGTAGTCTCCGCATAATAAATCCGGACGTTGTTATTATCTCACCCATCGACTTTCCCATGTACTGCCACATTAATGTGCTGCATTACCTGAGGCGACTATCATAAACTGTGTATTTCTACGAACCCGACATGCACGAAGATGTGTGTAGCTGCTGTATCGAACAATGCATGAAATGGTTGGCTATCTATGATAACTGGTATGCGGATATTATGATGACTAAGCGTATTGAGCTCTTCAAGCAGTAGTTGTTGTGGTGTCTGCTTTGATATGCTGCCAGTTATCCGGGGGTAGTGACTGTCATTTTTGAGTGAAGATGCTTAATGAGGTGTTTTGTTCCACATTGCTAATATGGTTAAATTTTCTCTTACATGTTGGGTCTCTAACACAGCGTGGCTCTGTGCTTGAAATGGTGAGTAATTGTTTTCAAAATGGGATTGGAAACCATTCCAAAACTCACCCAACTGTATGTCATAGTGGTTCACTGTGCATCACCACAAGCACACATTTCCCATTAATTGACTTCCAACACAATTGAACCACTCTTGCTCACACACCATACCTGTAATGTTACCTGAGTGGTCGGGGATAGTAATACGGACTTCATCCATAGATCATGGTAAGAAAAATCAGAATGTTACACAATATTCCTATTTCGAATAGAATGGGCACCAGCTAACTGAGTGAGCACGAAGTCACAGTTCTCAGGATCGTGGGCTGGATGACCATGTGGCTGTATCCCCTAGACACAAACGGTACAAATATACAGGAAAACGTTATATTAATCGGGGCATTAAGGCTTCCCAGCACGCCTGAATATGACCTTTTTACCTTATAAATGAAAGATGCCTCCTTGAGGCATCAATGACTTCCTGGATAGGGCCAGGGCCCGGAATACAACACTAAAATGAGAACTCACAAGTTTCGGTTAACTCAAGTAAATTGTATTACCGAATAGTGTACACAGTTACATGTATACAGTGTAAATTAAAGCGGAACTGACTCACAAGGCCTACAATGGCTGTTACTGTACAAAAAGGCCATGAATGGTGCGAAAACTTACAATAGTAATTAAAACTCCGGGATCTGTGAATTGAGCTGACGGAGGGGTGCTGCGAACGCGGGTAAGACTGTTGGTAAACTAAATAAATGTTCCCGTAAATTATTTTAACCTATTGCAGTTAAGTGTTCAGAACAAAGTGTGAAAATCCCCCGCTATGTGACACATGCAGCACCTAAGACTCGTGGAATCAGACTGCCGGAGATGACGTGGGCGAACGGCATCCTTGCCAAGAGATCGCTCCACTCCGCGAGGTAATTTAATTAACTGGCCTCATTAACATGGAACTTGAAACATATACACATAAAAGACTGACACTTTCGGAGCGAGTTTTCTTAATCCTGTAAAGATTTAAGAGTTCTTAATTAAGCACTAGTTTAAATATAAAACATTATTATGTGGTGCCTTGCAGAACACGTGGGAAATTTACGTCTGTTATGTTTTGGGACACTCTACGACCGGAATGGTCAGGTTGAAAGAAAAACTAATTATTTTCCACATCGCTTATTGGCTTGATTAGACACACAATTGCAATCGGAAAATTATATAAAACATTTCAAATACCCTAGCCTTGCTACTAAACAACTCATTAAATATGCACATAGCATGCATTTATTCTGCGATTACTTCGCAATTCCCTAAGGGCGAATTTCATGAACATTTGCCCATGGGCAATAAATTATAATGCTGTTTACTACACATTCTAACACTTGATTCCTATCCTAAATACACAGATCTCTCTAGGGACACCACAGGCACTCGGTTGGATCACTCTGTATCGGGTCATGACCCGTTCCCAAGATAATGATGTGGACACGCACTGGGACGCACGATGTGCGTATTCCGCAGGCAGCACTGGTGCAGTGACTGTGGGCCGAATACGTGATGACAGTGGCCGTGCCAGACTACGCAGGACTGGTCCACGTCACCTGGTTAACCATCCTGTGCAGTCTCTCAGGAATGAGTGCAGGTTCTCGGTAGGCAGTCCGGAGTATGTGAGCAGTGACTGGATCCATGCTGCTTTGCTGCTCTGGTCAGCCGCGGTTGGCTTAGCTGTAGGTGTTCGCTGGTTGTTAGGTAGGTAGGCCAGGTGATTGTAATCAACCCAGGCAATGCGGCTGATGTGGTTGCATGTGGCTGTAGCGAAACAAAGCCAGTTGTTTCCAGTAGCATCTAGGGTGAGGCCACGCCTGTCTTTAATGGGAGGCTGGTGTGCTGAGAAGTGGCTACACCACGCCCGCGGCCAGACTCGCACCTCCATGGGTCAGCTCGGCGAGGCGCATGCTTGTGAAACACGCACATTTTGTTCACTTCCCTGGGTATTGTTTGTGTTGGTGCCCCCAAAATATTTTACAGATGTGAGCTTCATGCAGAAATTTTCCCACAAGAAAAATTAGTTTTATACCACTTAGAAAATGCAGAGGAAATGTTGTGTGCCTGGCTACTGTAGCAACTGTGCTTCAGAAACTAGTTCAGGCTACATAACTGTATTTTCATTTCCACAAGCAGAAAACCAAAACCTAAAGTGGATTAAAAGCACTCGTAGGGGTGACTGTGTGCCTTCAGCGAATTCCATCATGTATAAATATTTCATGACATATGAATGACTGAGATTTATAGAGTGGTAAGAATGGTTTTGTGAGGGAATATCCTAGAAACTGTCCCATTTTGAACAAAAATGTGGTACCTAGTATGAAGAGACTCTGGCCATCACAGTGCGGGTTGCCACGATGTTCCCTCTAATGGATGGTGCACCTGACTGCTTGGTCATCTGGGGGAGGTGGGGGGGGATTCTGCTGGGCCGCTTGTTATTCGGCCGCAAGAATTACCTCTTGAGATGAATAAAGCAAGATGGTCGTCACTTGAGTCGCATAGCCCATGATGACGAGGCGGGTGTGTTCCATTATCGCTGGCACTTCCTGACGTGCTCTTGGTTTAGTGTTTGACTTGGCATAGTGTCGGCCAGGTTGAGTTGTAGACTGCGGAGGTACTAACGGTCACAAGAGCACTCCTGAACATGTGGTTTGCATCAAACTAGTGCCAAAATGTTGGAAAGCTAACCATGTTTTTTTGTTGCAGATTTCAGTAATGTGGCTGCAGTGTCCTGGACATGGGACATATATCAGGGAAAATGTTCAGTGTGTCCTCTTTTACCACAAGATCCAGTCACCTGTAATGGTGCTGAGGAAATTTAGACAGTGTAAGGAAAGATGCTGCTCGATGTCAAGAGCATTAAGTGGTGGTATGACAAGACAAAAACACAGAATCTGCTGCAGACTTGCTGAGAACTGGTTGACCATAATCCTCAGCTGGAAGGGAGTAAGCTGCGAGATGGTCTTTGTGCGAAGGCCCAAGAAATAAGCACACAAGGCCTCAAATGAATTACAAATTCCAAAAAAATCTATTCATTATATCATACACATGTGTTTATTGTATCATGTAAACAAAGTACAAACTGTCCAGGAATTTTTGCCCAATGATTTCATGCGCCGCTATGACTTTGCAGTCGAAATATTATCACATATTGAAGGCGATAATTGCTTTCTCAAATGTGTTGCTTTTCTGACGAAGCAACCGTTTTTGTCAATGTTGTAGTGAACTGGCATAATGTGCACATTGGGGGTCAATAGCCCCCTGGTGAGGTGTCAGAGTGCACCAGAGGCAGCCCAAAAGTTAATATTTGGTGCATAATTTTGCATGAAAAAATTACTGGACCTTCCTTTTTTCGCTGACGGCAACCTCATATCGCTAGTGTATCTGGACATGTTGCAATTGTTTGTTGTTCCTCAGTTGCTTCAGTATCACCCAGATATATTTTTTCAACAAGACAGTGCACCACCTCATTGGGGGTTGGAGGCTGGTGCCTATCTTGATACAACTTTTCCTGGATGATGGATCGTCCATGATGACCCAACAGCTTGGCATCCACACTCTCCTGACATAAGCCATATTAGATTTTTTCTCTGGGGTTATGTAAAGGAAAATGGCTAGAGAACTCCTGTATCAGATCTTGTAACTCTGCAACAAAAGATATCCACAGTCATTGCATCTACCCCTCTTGTGATGTTGACTAATATATGGACAGGAATTTATAGGTGATACCAAGGGTGCTTGCATGGAGACTTACTGATGTGTTGTCATGTTGCAGTTGCTAGTTTACCAACATTTCGGCACGAATTTCAAGTCTCTATCTTACATATGGCAGATAAAAATTAAGTTAGTAATCAGAAAAAGACTTTCGGGCATATGTATAACCTTTATGCCTCCATTTTTGGCCTGTAGCACCAACACTCTTCTGTTTTACAGAGAGATGGCTGGTAGCTGTTGGGTGGGAGGTTCAGTTTTGTATGCCACCACCAGGGCCGCATAGCCCGACCCTGATTATCAGCCACGAACTGATTTCACATCACCCTGAACTGAACCAATACAAGTCTATCTTTGATATCTAACAAACAAACCCTACTTTTTCATGGTCTAATCCAATAAAGGATAATTTATTTTTATCCTCTGCGATTGTCATACAGATCTTCCAGGCACCCTGTCCGCTTTGTGTGTGTTTTCTGTTTCTCACCATCTAGACCCTTCATATTTCAGGGTGTGTCCATGTGTCTAATTGTGCCATGGCACTACACATCCCTGCTTTATCCATGATGCAAACATTTATTTTTAATATAATAATTCCTACCTAAGTCATTTAGGACTTTTCCTGATATGCATTCCATGCTCTTGCCAACTTAGCTACTAATGTGCAAGCCTACATGCTAGATGACTCACAGAACTAATAGGACTCACACTGGCATAATGGGTTTGGTAGCCTGCCTGATAATAAAAATGTTATTCCCAATTTATGTTTACAGCATTTTTACATTGCTTTTTATCTGATGGGCTTCAACATTTCACCATGTTGGCATGCACCTCAGCACAATCTAATGTGTTCTCCGCTAAGTTCGCTTGGAGGATTTCAGTGCATCCCAGGTAGAATCTCCATACTAGCAATTACAGAAAAGGGTATCGTGGCATAGGAGGGCTTTCTAAAGGCCATAGTCGCAATTGGGACAATGGCACTCGCACCAAATTAAACAGGAGTCAGATGGTATGAGCACAGTAAAACCAGCACAATAGAGTATAGTGCTGGGGAAAAAGCTGTGTGAGAGGATTTTCAGGGATTATACTGGATTAGTTAATGGTTGAGGTCCAGATACAGAGGAACTAATTTAAGAAAAGCCTTTGTGAAACTGGAAAATGAGATGGCTGGTTATGTATAATAGGATTGGTTGGCAGCTCCAGCCAATAAGGAGATGGCTCAGAGAGCTTTTGTTTCACTATTAGGGCACTGCGACAATCGAACAAAGCAAGCTTGTCTGATTGCCGAACTGCTGTAAATATTCCCATGCTGGTGAAATGCTGGCACAACAATATCCACAGCAGTAAAATAAAATGCAGGGCCTCCCTGCTTCTCGCCGAGTGCATCGGAAAAACTGGGCAGCTCAGTCATGGCCCCTACTCCACCATCGCTCTTCCATGCCGACAGCAGTACCTTTCATACCAGGGGGATGGGGGAGCAATCGTGCAGGGAGCCATCACCCCCTCTTTGTCTTCCAAAATAATCTGCCAGCCTTGAGGGAACTCTAACAACATCTCGGCGGGACTTCCAGTATCTACCAATGATTGCGGCTAGCTGCTGGCCCAGGATGAAGGTCGATAACAATTATGCTTCCACAGTCCGATACGTTCCACTCCACATGTATCCACAATCAACATACTGCAGGATCCAGCAGTGATGTTCGCTACACTTCGTCCTGTGGCACCTCGAGATCCTACTGTTTAGCAATGACCATAGAGTTGCTTCATGCTCGATGCGCTTCACCATCTCGTACTTAGCTACCCAGTTCCCCGCCACACACGATGATGGTGGACATGCTCAGTAGCAGTTGGTCGTCGTACTTAAATTGCCATAAACCCATCCTGCTCACAGATCTCCTCGCCTTCGCTGGTTCGAAGAGACAAGCAGATCTCAGCGAGAGAGCACCCACCAACACGATTTTCATCCCACGACATTTCAAACTAAGCATTTTTACATCTATTTTCCTCCGGTAATGTGTGTATGGTTACAACATAACCTTGTCTTGATACAAATAATTTATAAACTATTTACTTGATTTTACATTATAGAGCTGAATTATGTTTGTTTGAGCAAGTTGCTAAATTTACGGGGAAAACATGTAAACATGTCAGTGGGAAATAGCATTTTCATAAACACTATATTAAATTTAACTATAGTTCTTTATATAGATGTATGAAAGTGAGCTTATACGCATTGCGTCGCTAGATGTCACCCTGTTGTCTCAAAAAGGGAATACACTAAAATATGCTATTATATTTCGTCATTCTTACTTTGAAGATATTAGTTTCAATGGGTTATATTAATAGAAGAAGAATGGTTGAATTAATGCCTATTCTCCAAAGTTGTGCCAGTCACACTTTATCGTTAAATTTTATTATTCATTATATTTACTTTTTGAGATTGACACATAATTATAATAAAAACTTTCGTTATTAAATTATGAATAGTTTGTTTGTGTAGTGAAGAACACGAAACTGCTGCTTAATACTAACATTCAAACTAACTGCGTAAGAAATAATTTTATAAACATTGTTACGTTTCAATATAATACTTTTAAATTAAATTTGTTAGGAAACTAAGGACTTTATAAATATTTCATAGTAAAAAAAAAAACAGAAATGTTTATAAACATTTTTACAAATTTAGTAAGTTAAGGCAGTTATAATTTATTTCTCTCTTGCACACGTAAAACATTCCTGCGATGGTGCTGCAACCTGCCGGCAGAAGCCGAAAATATTCAATTCAAGTCTCGTCATACTATGCAAAAGTGGGCTGCGCTGCAGCAGATGATTTTCGTGTGCGTATGCAAGTAGAAGTAAATTCCCCCAAAAATAAACTGCTCGCAGCATCAAGATCTAATGGGGGATTTCAAGTTTAGTGTCAATTCTAGTGCTGGATCCGTTTCTTCTGTGGAATTTACTACAAGTTCTACAAGTAACACGTCTTTATTTTTCACTTCGCCTACAGCTGTGCCGGATACAATTTCTTCACATCAGCACACTGCGATGCAAGATGAACTTCTTCTAGAAAAAGCAACCGCGAAATCACAGCAGCAACTCTCGCCTAATTCCGACGGGAATATCGAGCAAAACATGAAAACCAAAGATGAGGAAACGTCTGTGGGTAATATAGGTAACGGAGTTCAGGCTGACAAGCAAATAGACCAGGGCCAGCTTGGTGTCTCAGTAACTGCTTCACTTCAGTTAGGAACTGGATTCAGTGTTTCAGAGCCTAGTTTGAATGTTATTAATACCAGTAACACATCAACGGCCAGTTTATGGTCTTCTGGCCCCATCGAAGATGGTCTTTTGCACAGTTTAAATGTACCTGCTGTAAATGGGACGTTAGCTTTTCAAAATTTCCCCCCAACTAACACAAACCCTCTATACAACACTAGTTTAGGTCCTCAAATTGCTGGCTTGCCCCAGTCACCAGGGCAGCCACCACAACGACGAGCAATCACAGCATCTCACAATTTCACTCATAACCTTTCTCGTCATGTTCAACAGAATCATCCACAGAATTTGTTTATGGCAAATAAGGGGTACACTTCATGGTCCAGTCCCCAGCAGAGTACGTGGTCGCCTGGGCCCCAGAACCAAGCCAACATGCAAGGCATGTCCCCCTGGAACAGAGGGAGGTCTGTGCCAAACCTGAATCCTCTTCAAACAATGGGAACGATAGGGAATTTAGGTAATCGTAAACCCAGCCCGACATTTAATCATCAACATTCAGGAATGGTGGTTTCACCCATCAAGTTTCGTCGGAGTACATCATACCCAGGGAAAGGTCTCTTTCCTCAGCCACCCACATTTGAAATCACCAACATGGACGAGAACCGTGAAGTGTTACTTCCATATCCGGTGAGTGTGATATTTTTTTAACATGTTACTCTCAGTGTGACAGGTATGAGGGGGTACCAGAGAATTATGTGAAGTGAATTACTGCAAACTAGTTGTGGTTGCGGGGTGTAAGACACCATACATGATATAATATAGGTACCATACAATGTAATAACTGCAAACTTGATGAATGGGCAGATGATTTTTATTTGTAAATATACATGTTTATATTTTGCATCAAAACCAGGAGCATGGAAAATTAATATGCTAGTTGTACAGCAGCATATGTTATGGTAGTGTAGGTTATTATGGATATTTTAATTCATAAATAATTAGCTGCATTTTTAATTTATTGTAATTGTAGATTATGTCAGTACCTGCTTTCATTGTCTCACAGTTTACCAGAGTGGCTATGTAGCATATTAAATTGTAGGCCTAATGAGTGCAGATATTTTATTGTTGGTCTCCCTGCTTGAAGTTGAAACAGTTTATCTAACATTACACTTACCAATCTTTCCTTCCATTATTTTGGTTGGATTTCAGAATTACTGCAAATAATTTAACTTATTTTTTTCCCCTAAAATATGGTATTTGCTTTTATTTATGTTTTTATTTATTTACACACAACAAGCTTGACAGTACAAAGTTATTTCATATACACAAAGCAAAGTTTAAAATGGGGATCTTTTATAGTTAGATATAAAAATGCTCTATGACACTAAATTATTTTTACCTGAAGGAAACTCTTAATTTTTTTTCTAATCTATGACATTACTTAATTGATGCCAGTTTCTAGAAATAGTTATAAGTATTTCACAACCGTAGTGTTGATAAATTAACTTGTCATGTGTTTGAATTCACATACCAAGTGCCCTTGCCTCCATTTTAAGTGCATTGAAGACATAGCACTATGTTACTGTTTAGCCAAATCAAAGAAAAAAACTACACTTTTAAATGGCCCCATTCAGGCAAGAGCACAATCAATACCCCGGTTTTGAGATCTTAAGTAATGCTTTTCGTTATTCAGCTTATTAACAGAAACACTTCTTCCAACAATTTGGTGTGCACTGTTATTTGTAAAGAAATTATGAGGGAATAAGAAACATTTAAGTACATTTTTGTTGATAACTTTATTAGCCTTCATATTTTAGGTTCAGAGTATAACAATAGCAAAAAAACAAGGATGAATTAAAAATTACACTTATCACTAAAAAGAGGTAAAGGGTGTATGGGAAATTTGGGTAAATAGTAAGTGAGTTAGTAGCAAGCCTCAAATTCCTAAAAATTGTTATGCGATTTGTTTAAAAAATATGGTTTTTATATTGTTTAAACATGATTAAGCTAACTTATTGATATCAACATGTAGACAGCTCCCTGCTCAAATGTACAATTTTGAAAAAAATATTGTGAGTTTTAGTAACTTTTTATCATAAAAATTTAACTTGAATATTTTGAAATATTTGTTGTAGGAATTAATTAAAAATATATGCTTTTTTTAATTCAGTTAGATGGTTTTGCCAGCAATTACAGTGAAAGTGTGCTGGGAGAGGGGGACATATTTATTAGCATTTTAAATGCAATTCCACAGTCTATAATGTAGATGGCAAAACTTATATTAAAAGAAACTTATTTTCTAATGCCAATATGAACAACCAACTATTTGTTTACGTTGGGTTGGACTTCAGCAAGAAAAATAAAGTGAATTACCATTAAGCAGCGATTTTCAATACCACTAGTTGCATGTGTCAGCAACCTACCATTAGAAACACTATTGAGTGAATTTGTGACTTTTCGCAAATACAGTAAGCTTTCGAATTTACCATGATAACAGTTGCTGCCAAAGTCATGTTAAGAATAATTCTGGAGCATAAATTTTGTTTGCTGAAAATATCAGGACATTGCAACATGCTAATGCCTTTTTCCAAGAACATAAAATGTTATACATTAGAGGGTAGCACTGGTATGTCGAAAACTGGTTTACCAAAGCATGTGTGTATGAGAAAATACTGTTACAATTCACTTAAGGTGTATCCAAGTTTGTGAGTAGTGTAAGTTTTAATTCAAATAAAAAATTATTTAAATTTCTAATTTATTTACAATGTTTTAAAAATACACACTATTAGTTAACTTACAACATTAAACTATAGTCTATTCACAGTTTCTTTACACTTTTAATTAAACCTTTTAAAAATTATCCTACGATGTGTTTGGTTCTTTCCTAAATATATCACTTATTAAAAGCATTTTATACATAAAGTACCATATTTTTACTAAAATAGATCATCTACTTGTATTATGTTTATGAATTATATTTCATTTATAATTAATATAAATGAAAACAGTGAGAAACAGAAAGAAATAGTCCCTAGTATTTAATTGAGTGGGCCCTAATCCGGTGTATTGCCCCATTGGTGTATTTATATACTTGGTTAAGCTTTGCTTGCATGTTCCAGGAATATCCTGGAAGTAGAACTTTAGCAGGGCTTCAGAAAAGTGTGAAGTAACCGTGAACAGCCTTTACCTATCTCTGCTATTACACTTAATATTCATATCAGTGAGTACAATATTTAATGTAATTCTCAAATATAATTAAGGTCCTTATCACTGTCTTTGTACTAAGTAGTTACTTAACTGTCACTTATTAGTTCACACACACACACACACACTCAAAATCCCATTGCCATACATTATCATCAGTCCAAATGTTTGCCATTCATGCATCCAGTCCCACTTTTCACAATCCAACCAATCTGCGTCTCCCTCCACTCTCCCGATGCTCGTAGACTACACTTGCTGCATCACATTTCTGGGTGATCCACGGGGCTCATGATGAGAGATGTTGGCCCTACTGAAAGTGCGGAAGGCTCAAGCTAACCTAAATGACAGTGCCTTCTTGGGTTAGCACAAGACTCTTGGAGACGGGTCGTGGATGAAAGCCCGGGCTAAAGGATCTTGTGTCCCATGTCTGCTATCGTGGATATAATAGGACGTATTACTGGCTCATCCAACACCACTGTGGTACACTGTACAGTCTAAACTCTGAGGTATCGGGCAGATAACACATAGGCTTCCTGAAAACTGCATGTTACATTCATTTTGGTAAATCAGAAGAATTTAATGGCTTAGTCCATCACACTTACGTTTCTCCATGAAGTGGGTACGCAAAGAACATATGTCAGTATGGTTGAAAAACACTTATTATTCACTCTCAGATGGCGATGATTCAATGTATAAGAAATGCGGGCATGCAGCTAGCAGCCCTGCATTGGCTTAAACTGTATCAGAACATTGCATGGACGTGAAATGAAATTAGGTGTCAAACCTGTGGGGCACACAGTCTACCCGGGAGGGGGTTGCCTAGGTGGCTACTTAAACACAAACGGTTCTGAAAACTTAGAAATTTAGCTATTAAATTACGTCTTTGTCACAAAATAATGAACTTCCTCCACCCGAGTTATGTACACGTGCCACCCTAAACGCCTGCTGCCTTGCAGTTGGCGCAGTGGTGGAGGCCTCCCCCGCACTGCCTGCCAAAACACAAAATCTGTGGATGAAATTATGGTGATGAATGATTTACATATTTTTGGTTACAAACATATACTCTCTTTCTAATCTATTTTCAGAAATGCTGTTGCATATCTGTAGCTTATTTTACATTAACGCTATGTGATTAAATGTTAATACGTATATTTGCAATGTCTGCTTAAAACACACAAGAACCGTTAAAAAAATCATTAATTGCCATTTTACAACAATTAATGCACAAATAAGTCTAGCACTGCTAAAAATATTAATGTGGTAGTTGGTAAATGTAAAGAATAGCTGCTTTTCTGGGGAAAACAAAATCCTGAAAATTAGTATATTTCGACTCTACTAATTACACAGAACACAAATTTACTAGCGGCATTAACTTAATATGCTTACAAACCAGAAAACGTTAGTGGGGAGGGCTACCATGAAGATCAAGGAAATAGTGAAGTAAAATCACTAAAAATACAAAAACACCTCATTTAACATTTGTCCACCCAATTTCGTAATATGTGTCCACCTAACCTAACTTAATCTAACCTAGGATTGTAGGGTTTTAATCTAACCTATGATTTTATTCTAATCTAGGATTTTAGGGTTTTAAAGTAACAGTAAAACATACCGGAAGTATATGAATTAACTCACCTAGGTACGCGGCGGGTACAATTTTCACTGTCCTCAGCCAATTCAACTACCGTCGTGCATGACTTGCACCTTTCCTCACTCGACAAAACACCATGATCTACTAAAATTTCCAAGTAACACCTGCCACATAGACGACTGTCACACACAGAAGCAGTCGTACATGCACCCTCCATTCTTAAATCACAAGCCTTTGCACGGTTGGATTCGGATGTCTCAACTCACGCGCGCAACAACACACACCACTCGCCACGAACCGCTCTGTCTCACATCTAAACTGCAATACGGGTACGTCTACACATCCACAGCCAATAAGGTGACGGCCGATTTGCATTTGTTTACGTTACTGCAGCATTACAGGACTAAACATGGCGTCCGACGTAAACAAAGCGGCCAAACTCCTTGTATCTATTTCATTTTCGACGTTCTGCTTATTGACTGCAAAACAGCACTGGATTTGCTAATTTGCTTGGGCCAGTCACCTACATGGCCCTCACTGTGCGCACTCACCGCTTCTCTCAGGGGTTAAGCCCCTCGCTCAGTCATTTCCCCATGACTCATAATTTTAGGATGTAATTTAGTACTGCTCATTCCACTGGTTATTTATTGCAATTAAAAAATATGCCCTGCGGCTTGGCTGGAGGGTAGTTTGACTTGTGTTGTGCCGGAAGGAGATGTGGTCTGCGACAGGGTGGCAGGTAGCCAGTTACGGTGGCTGGCGTAGTCTTTGCGGTTGACAGATGGTGTGCTAGAAGTCGGTGCAGAGAATGGCGCCAACTGGTCACTGTGTCACCATCAGTCATTCTGATGGTACCAAACACCTGGCGCTATACCGGCACAGGACTCCAGACTCTCGACAGAGGCACGCAACGGCATATATAGCTGAGCTGACCTAGCCTAGAAGATTCTTCACATCTTGCGGTAGGGAAGTAGGGTGGTGACCAGAAAATTTGTTCAGCGACTATCCAAAACAATTAATATTCCAAGGACTGGAGTGGCAACAGTCCTGATAGCATTATCACAGCATGTGTCGTTATACAGCAACCCACTTGGAACTCTGCGCTCATATCTCCGGTTACGGGTGATTCCCTTGGAATTGTTATTGCATTGGTTCATGGTAACATTCACAGTGCACATTGTGATTCACGACAGTAGGGAGGACTATGAAGATCACAAAATTTTAGGATAAATATTGTAAAAGACATACAATATCACAGTACTACAAATGTTAAAGGGCGTGAAACTGTAAAATACTCCGCAAATTGCTTCAGGAAAGTGAAACCAACCACATAAATCTGCGCCACTCTGCTTCCCGGAGTGCAAGCTATAGCAAGTGTGCAGGACAATCCAGTTTACCTCATTCATGTGATTTTACCTGCTTCATACGATTTTGCCTTATACGTACAAAGCAGGTAAACACATATGATGCAAGTTAATTTGCATGCCCTCTGTGCTCGCTATTGTTCATGCTCCATGAAGCAGAATGGCACAGATTTGGAGTCTGTACAAAATTCCAACATTTGTAAACCTCTAATAAACAATATCAAAAACCTACTACTATCTCCAACATTGGCAACGAAAACACTGAAGTAATTACGTCGCGACAGTGATTCGCGCATTTGAATCAAGTAGTCGTTTTGCTGCATTGGTACAGTGTAAGGAAACTACAATTTACACTGCAACTTGCCTTATTACTTATGACCAGTACATGTCCCAAATAAACGTTGTGAAAGAAGATAATGGCTGTTTGCTGCCAATTCAATTACCATACCACAGTGATCTATTACATAATCAAAATGATGTGGCCAAACACATGCTGTAATAAAAAATCAGACCTGTTGACACTCCAATTTAAGGATTCTCAATTCCCAACAAACTCGATCTTCCTCACACAATTTAGCTACAAAACACTCCACATGGTGAAATTCAAAAAGATCCACAAGCGCAGGCAGTGTTTCTGTGCTCCCCAAAATCTGCATCTATACTAATTTTAAAATGTATTGACATAGCTGCACTAATTTGCATCTTGCACTCTGCTTTTGTTCGCATCAATTTCGCTTTATAGGACGAAAATAACATGGTGCCTCATGTAAACATCAAGTCTTAAAACCGGGTACAATATCAATTTTTTTCAACACAATGAACAGAATGTATTTTATGGCGCCAGCTGGATGGTCAACCATGCAAAAGTCATATATTCTGCATTCATGCCACTGGGGTGTATTTTCCAAAAAGCCATGGGCCTTCATAATTACCCAAATCATTTATCACCTTAGGTAATTTAAAAGTCCTTGTATGCTAGCCATCAGCATTGCGGTACAAGTTGCTACAGTTTGGGGTGTATAGAATTTCTTGTTTAAAACATATTGCAGGAGATTTTATTCAGTTCCCAAAAGGATTTTTTTAAAATACATTCTTCATCCTAAGTAGTTGGGTATGGGGAAAGAGGTAAAAAGTTGATTTGAAGAAATAATGAAGTAATATGTTTACAACAAAAAAATACCACTTACCAGTAAGTAGACACAACAAAAAAATTTGTATGCCATGTTTTTAGGGTGTGCAGCGTTGATGTCCGAAGTGCTAGTTCAAGTTTGTGTCGCGTAAAGATTTCTGTTTATAGAGGGCAACAAAAATCTGTTAAAAACTAGGGGGGGGGGATCCTAGATGGTGTGAGTGAGTGAGCGAGTGATGAGATTTAGGCGACTCTTAACAGTGAGGTCTTGAGAGCCGATGAGGGTGATTTAGGTGAGTATGGAGCAGTGGGGGAAACTGGAGAAAATGGTATGAATCGACAGAACTAATCACACTGAATAATAATTGCGTGGAGGCTTTGCGATATTTGCAGTATATACATTGAATCACATACTATGATTCACCAGACTGTGTTCATAGTCACAATCTGAAAGGCAATTATAAGCGTGCCAACAGTCATTAATAATTGTTGTTTCAGGTAATATATATCCCTTACTGCTATGCATGAGCATAGCATTCTGCTAGTATGATCTTTGACTAGAACAAGAAAAATAACTATTTGTACCTCTCTTGATTCTGCCAAAAATTCACTGCCCCTGGATGATATGCCCTCTATTATATTTACTTTTCCCACATTTTGCCTAATGTATTTCAACTAAAGAGCTAACCCATCCAATATTGCCCCTTATTTTGTGCATACACCAGTCAACCATTACCTTGTGACAAAAGGTTTAGCAATCCACAATGATAGGTTCACTAACATGACACATTCTGCTTAAATACATGGTGCAAGAATCAGGTGTTACATGGAAACTTAAGTTTGCAAATAACTGTATCAGACAAATTACTAGGCAAAAAGATTTCTTAAAATTACATTGCACCTTTTCATATTTTTTTTTCCAGCACTTGTCCTAACAGACCATTGACAACGCTGCATAGGGTAATTATTAATTTTAGGGGCTTTTCTATAAATCCCCCCCAAGTAGTATATTTCCACTCTACTAATCTCGTAGAACACGAATATGCTAGGGGCGTAGCTTTAAAATAAGTACAACATATTTTTAAAAATTGAACAAAATTGTGAAATGACTTTTCAGACAGTTTGTTTACGTTTCTGAATGAAACGTCCGAGACCAACAAAAGTTGCATTAATGGGTTCTGCACAGCTTACCTTGTTCATATTCAAGAGGGCGTAATGTTAAAATAAGTAGAACGTATTTAAAGAAATTGCGAAAGTTGTTTCTTTACGTGTATTAACGTCTACCGCCATTAATAATGGCCGCGCATTGCAAATTCTACACGCTACCTGGCGGCAACGGATGTCATCACGGGCATTTTAACGGACAATTTTTAACCTGGTCAGTCGCTGCGCGCCTTTGCCTGCAGGTTTCATGTCGTTCTAATCCGGCTGATTTAAAATGGAGCACACAAGAATGAGTGCTTTTGTGCGTTATATTAGCCTATTAACGAGTGCTTCTGTGTATATATTTGGCTGTAAACGAGTGTTTCAGTGCGTTATATGTGCGTATGTGGCACTTTGTGGAAGATTGTGATTTCATTGAGTGAGGTGAGGTTGGATTGGCCGTTGACAGAGGTATTCTACCACCAGCCTACATTGGTGAGTAAATTTATATTATTTTGGTGTTTTACGGCTCCTTTAAATCCCTAAAATCCTAAATTCGTAGTTTAGTGTAAAACCCAAAAAACCTAGGTTAGTGTAAAACCATACAATTCTAGGTTACTTAAAAAATGTAAAATAGTACAATTCTAAACTAACGTAGGATTGTATAATTCTAAACTAACTTAGGATTGTGGGATTGTAAACTAACAGGTAGCTTAATGTGCAAATGTAGTTATATTACGTAATTCAAACAAGGTTTTTCCGGTCGTTTTTACCCCACAATTTCACATTCTTTCTAAACTAACCTAGGATTATTGGTAGGTAACGCAAAACACGACTATAGTAGCGTCATTAATGTATGACTAATTGTATAATATGTGCCCACCTAACCTAACAGAACCTAACCCCATGATGGGTGAATCACTATTTTACATTTTTAAACTAACCTAGGATTGCAGTTATTTAAACTAACGCAGGATTATAGGGTTCCCATCTAGTCTGTGATTGTAGGGTGTTGATCGGAGATTTGATTAATATTGTATAATCTTATATTACTTTACAATCCTAGGTTAGTTTAAAACTGTAAAATAGTGATTCACCCATCGTGGGGTTAGGTTCTGTTAGGTTAGGTGGGCACATACTAAGAAATTAGTTGTACGTTAAAGGCCCTAGTATATTTGTGTTCTACGTGATTAGTATAGTGGAAATATACCACTTTTGGGGGGGGGGGGGTTTACAGAAAAGCCCCTAAACTTAACAATTACCCTGCATAGTTGACTCGAAACCCCCAAACACTTTTTTTTCACCCTCCACTCATAAATCACAAGTCTTCCAATCACCACCAACCATGCTGACCAGCACACAACCTTCAACTGATCATTGTATTCTAGGTGAAAAGTGATAGGGAATGTGTGAGTTTTAATTCATTTTTATTTATGGCATATGTTATAATACAACTGCATGTAAACAAAGGCTCTCAAAGCTTGGTATGATATTAATTATTTTTCACTGTATCCATGCAGTATGTTACATAGCCCATGTGAATTTCAACAAAAAGTAAAAGCCATATATACAATTTTTATAGCTCTCTGATATTTTTCTTAAAAACAACTATAATTCTTAATATTTACCCAAAATTAACCTTTTTTAAAAAATTATTTTTAGAAAAAAATTGATGCTGTTGATTTACTCCATAATTTGGACAAGTTTCTGGAGCCCTTTTCATTAAGGCCCTGTCACACTTAAAAAATTTTTCATCAAATTGTTTTAAATAAAGTTGGGCGGATAAAATTTGCATGGTCTTGATGTCACAGAAACTTTATCACTGTCATGTTTGCCAGGAAAAATATGGCTCTAGTTTCCATAAAACATTGAAAATTGGATCAGTTCTAAAATTTCTTTGATGTTTGAAGAGGTCAGCCAATCAGAATTGTTCTTGACAAAAATGACCATTTCCAACATCACAAAACTTTAAAATGAAGAATAATTGCTTGAAACAAAATAAGGTTATGAAGATGGTAAATGCTCTCAGTGCATAAATGCTGTTTGAAATGATTGAGTTGTTTGAAAGATTCCTGCAAGGCGGGTGAATGTTTAAGAAAAAAAAAGATTACAAACATACTCCATTGCTACACTATTTCGTCACAGTAAACCAAGTCTAAGACGTGAAACATGAAAAACAAGCCTAGAATAGCTGTAATCAAAATATATAAATAAAACGTATAATAAATCCCACAAGGAATTTTGTCTGATAATTAACAAAATAGAAAAACAAAAAATAAAATTACAGAACAAATTATTAAACCAGAAAAATTAAAAAACCAAGGACTACCCAAATTAAGACAGCACAGATGAGCAGACACACAGACAAAAAATTCTTTGCACAAGACAGAATTATAGAATGATAAAGTAACAGCCATAAGGCTAGATAACACAACGATAATTACACCGAAGAACAATTGGTTTCAAACAGAAAAAGAGAAAAAAACTAAGGACGACACAACTAAGACAGCACAGATGAACTGAGGCAAAGACAAAATTTTGCACATGACTGAAAGAGACAACGATGACAACACAGTAGAACACGGTAGTTTTTCTTAGACTAAAAGTCCACCTGAAGACGAGAGAAGGTGTGGGCTCCCAAAATGTCGTGACAGGCTCTTAAAATTATTTTGTGCTATGTTACATTCTTATTGAAATTCACCATGGAGAAACACTGCACAAACTATTATTTCAAACAAGCATTTACTCGTGGCTTCGCTCACGTGGTTATAGTAACAAACTTATAGGGAGAAATAACGGTATTTGTTAGTAGACGGACACTGATCATAAATACAGAACAGAGCACTAATGATGTCATTTTTTGGTGCTACAATCACTCTTTTACATAACCACTGGTCGTCATTTATATTTCTCTGTAGATCTGGGCAAACTGTGGCAATCAGTTCCGTATCACTCTGCACCAAATTATTAAAATCCTCCGTTAGTGACACAGCCCTCGGCATCTGTTTCTAACCGCCCATCTCCAATTTTTATTATTTTATCAGCATAATGTCCTATATCAACATCATTGTAGAGGTGCACTCTCATATTTGTCGTCAAGCTGAATTTCTTGACATTTGACCATAAGCTTGAAGACTTGAGACAGGCTTTGATTTCATCTGCAGGCGTGTCCTTCTGAATCACCGGTAGAGTTTGGCGGAAGTCACCAGCCAGTAATACAACCATTCCTCCCATAATGTCTGTATTGTTTCGTATATCCTGTAGAGTTCGGTTTACGGCCTCTATCACTTTTTTGTGTGACATTGTGCTTTCGTCCCACACTAACAACCTACATTGGCGCAGCATTGTACCCCAAGCGCTATTTTTACTAAAAAAAAAATTTCCTGAGGGAATGAGATATTTTTTTGGTATAAAAAGTAGCCTATGTCACTTCCCGACCCTCCAACTATCTCTGTGCAAACAATCACGTCGATCCATTGCTCCGTTGCGACGTGAAAGAAGCAGCAAACAACAAAAAATTTTGTAAAAAAAAAATATAGTTCGCAATAGAAATCATAAGTAACTGTACTAGAATCATCATAAGGAACAGAATCAAGTGATGCTTCTCACAGGTTTACAAGAACTTTCTAGACCTTTAGCCCAGTCATATTAGGGGTTTCACCTCGGAATGAAAGATAATAAGCTGTAAATTGGTATAAGCCTTTGTTTTGTCGTTCTTAATGTTGTCTCAAAATTCACCAATGTTATCGTGTCTGCGTCTTAAGATATCAAAGGTCATAAAAATCGGTTTTTCGCGAATATCTCGCTTTTTATTGCTTAAATAAGATTTGCACTTATTATAAAAGTTGTAGAATATAAAATCCTCTACAACTTCTGTTTGAGGTAATTTTCTAGTTTAGGGGCTTTTCTGAAAATAAGAAAAAAAACTCCAGAAAGTGGTATATTTCGACTCNTCTGTTTGAACTTTTTTTTCATACGATCAACCGTTTCTGCGGTAGACCGCAAAGAGTGCGCAGCGCACAGGCATATATGGTCTAATGCAAGGTCAAGCGTGAGTTACGGTTATCAGTACGTTGGATAAAGTTAATTATTTACTAAAAAATTATAATTATTAAACAATGCCCATTATTTATGTACTAATTATAAATTATTTATATTTAATTAAAATAAGTGACTTAATTATTTATATTTAACTATAGTATATTAATAATTCTGGAATGTATATTTTAGTTATATTTTAAGTTAAAACGACATTATATACGTTTTCTTTAAAACGTGTAAATGTTTTAATACTTATATACCTGGAAATACTTGTCCCTACCCTATGACCTTTTCTATTTATAGCCGGGACAGATGTTCTATTGTATTCAAGGCCACGTTCTCTTTGTCAAGATTATTCGTTAGTTTGAAATTGTATCTTCGCAACGACGGACGTACGGTTTTAAGAGCTATGGCTGATTTGTGTTTTATATGTGATAAGTCACTTTCAGAAGGTGTTTCTGTGAATGTCGTACGTGGTTTACAAACTTTAAAAACTGCAAGTATTGAAAGGAATGATGGACATATAGACTATTTAAATACTTTAAGTTCTGTGAATGTGCATTCCGAGTGTCGAAAAGTTTACACTAGTAAAAATGCTATTGTTGCATCGAAACGACGCACAGAAGAGGGTGAACCTTCAACGTCAAGTGCACCTCGTAAAAAAAGAAATGAAGTGTTTGATTTTAAAAAATTGTGCTTATTTTGTGGCCAAGAAGCTAATGAAGTAGCAGAAAGGAAAAAAAAAGATAAGTATAGACGGAAAATAAGTAATGTAAGTACTCTTGCATTCAAAGACAACGTTATTAAAAAAGCAGAAGAAAGCAACGATTCCTTAGGAGAATTAGTAAAGGAACGTATACTTTACGAGTATGATTTGATCGCTGCTGAAGCAAAGTATCATACTACTTGCTATACCAACTTTTTAACCCGAGTACCATCTGCTGATAAGAAGCCTCGCCAAAATGATGAAGTCACTCAAGCAATGAAGGAGATTTTTTGTTATATAGAAAATAATGAAGATTCTCAATTTACTTTGAAAGAGCTGAAAGATGTCCTTACGGAGTACGTACCAGACGATAAGACGATTATTACAAAACTACAACAAAAATATTTAACTGACATAATAATCACAAAAAAAATAGGAGCATTTACAATTATATCTTTCCGTGATACACAGGTTAATGTATTATCAAAATCTTGGTACGAAAATAAAAAAAGCACTCCTGCAGAAGAACGTTTACGGATTGTAGAAGCTGCTGCGGCAATTATTAGGGAAGATATTAGATCATCTGTAGTTGAAACTAAGACGTACCCACCACCGAATAAAATGCTAGATGGTATTAATGAAGAAATACCAAAAACATTATTACATTTTTTGGAAGAAATTATATTAAAAAATAGAAAAGGACGAGTGGATCATTTAAAAACGAAATGCACATCTATCAGTCACGCAATAATGGCTTCGATACGAGAACGGTCATTTTCATCACAGTTACTATTAGGCCTATCTGTATTTCTTCACAGAAGATATGGATCTAAAAAATTATTGGATGTTTTATCAACTTTGGGATTTGCTGCTCCATATAGTAATACTGTACAATATGAAGTTTCAGCAGTTTACCATCCACAGCCTCGTATTTTACCATCAGAGTCAGGTGCGTTGGTACAATATGTTGGAGACAATGCAGATATTAATGTCAGTACTCTTGACGGTAATAATACTCTTCACGTTATGGGAATGATAAAAATAGTTACTCCAAAAGATGCTGTAATTTATGATGATCGCATAAAAAAATGTACAACTAAACCAAGTGCAAAAGAGTTGGCAGCAATATCACATGTTTCTCTTTTAGCATATGAAAAGCCAGTTGTACCTGGGTACAGCAAGATTCAAGTCCAAAATCTACATGATGACCAAGTACTAATTGAAAAAAAAATTAATGCAGTTGATTTTTTGTGGTTATACGGAAAATGGAAGAATCTTTCACCGTTGCCAGGGTGGAATGGCTATCTTCAACAACTTACGAAAAATAATCAGAATTTTGCAACTTCTCAGGTTATATTTCTACCTTTCATTGATCATCCTGCCAGTAATTTAGACACAATTTATACCACTTTACATTGTGCTATAAATGTTGCCAAGTCACATCATCAAAAAACGTGCATAATTACATTTGATCAACCCCTGTACTCCAAAGCACGTGAAATGATTGCTGCGTCAGATGCAAACTCAGACTTGTCTAAACCAGTTGTCAAACTAGGAGGATTTCATATGCTCATGTCTTTTCTTGGATGCATAGGATATATAATGGACGGTAGTGGTCTCAAGGAAGCTTTAAGTAAAATATATGCTACAAATTCTGTCGACAAAATGTTGAATGGTCACGCTTATGCAAGAAGTATCAGAGGCCATACATTATTACGACTTGCATTATCAATGAAGATTTTTGAAGAGATGAACATTGAAGGTTGTGTGTTAGATGAGTTAATAGAACAGATAACTAGTCGCGATGTTTCCTACGAAGATGTTGAAGGATGTACAAGGAGCTCCAACTCGTTAATTGATCAATTTCAGGATAAACTGAATGAATTAAAAGGTCGAGGTCCCACAGCACAGTTATGGGCGCAATATTTTGAAATGGTATCAATAGCCCTAGATTTCATTCGTGCTGAAAGACTGGGACTTTTTAAAGAACATTTGGATGCAGTGCGAAAAATGCTGCCGTATTTTCATGCGGGGGGTCATTTCCTATATGCGAAATCAGCTCATTTGTATCTTCAAGATATGATAAAACTTGAGGAGACAATGGATGAACAGACTTTTCAGAACTTTAAAAACGGATTCTTTACTATAAAACGAACAGAAAAATTTAATTCTGGTACATGGACAGACATGGTAATCGAGCAAAGTCTTATGAAATCTATGAAGACAGAAGGAGGATTATCTCGAGGCCGAAGTACACAAGAAAGTGTTCTATGTAAGTGGGTATATGCTATGTATGCCACGAATACAATTTGTGAAGAAATTGAACGGTTTTGTAACATTTCTTTCGATTCTGTAGACCAACATGTTGATGCTAGAGATTCACGAATAAAAAGGGATAATACTGATGTTAATAAACTGGTTGATTGGTTTACGCTTCATAATCCCTTTCCAAATACGAATCAGTTGGTATCCTTAGCTTCAGGAATCGTTGGAAATGACCAAATTAATTGTCACAGAGCCCATGAACTCGGATTGCAATCTATGGAAAAGATAACTGGTTTAAACTTTAATGAGATAAAGTTAAAACGCGTCGATAAGGTTTTGCCGCTTTCAGCCGTTAACAAATCTGTCAATATTAATGATTGTAAAGTCTCTGTAGATCCATTGTTACTTTTCCAAAGAATAACTGTAAGCAAAAAATGTGAAAGTAATCTACAAGAATATTTTCAATATGAACTAAGCCCGTATCCGACATCTTTATTTGATAGTAATGGCATGAGAAAAACCACGAAAGCGACATTATATGACAATATGATACCTGTCGATATCGAGCTTCATGAAAATAATGTAACATACATTATCGATGGTGGATTTCTTCTGCATCGCGTCGTATGGAGCAAAGATGATACTTTCTCTATTATTTTAGATAAATACATTAAATATTTACAAACACATTATGGCTCAACAATTGTTGTTGTATTTGACGGATATTTGGACTATAGTAAAAATATTAAAGCAATGGAACAACAAAGAAGAACTGCTGCACTTTCGAAATCATATGAAGTTTGTTTTGACGAAACAATGATTGTGCCATTTAGCCAAGAAAAATTTTTATCAAATCGGTCTAATAAAAAAAAATTTATCGACATGCTTGTTGAAAAATTAAAAACTGTTAATATCACAACAAAACAAGCCAGAGATGATGCTGATGTTCTCATCATCGAGACAGCTATTGCATTATCAGAACATCAAAAGACTGCCATCATCATAGGAGAAGATATTGATTTGCTTGTTATTTTAATTGGACGTACTCAATCACATCAACAGGATATTTTCTTTAAAAAAGTTGGCAAAGGCAATGTCAAGACACAAATATACTCTTCTAAAAGTTTTGACCAATATCCTCGTACTAAAAAACACATTCTATTTTTACACGCATTTAGTGGCTGTGACACGACTTCTGCGCTATTTAAAAAAGGAAAAAAAACTGTTACTAGAGCATTGGAGAAAATTCCCAATTTGGATAAGTTGGTGGAAGTATTCCAACAAGAAAACTCCCCCGTAGAAACATTATTTGAAAATGGACTGCGTATCTTGTTGGCATTATATAATGCTCCAAAATCTGAGGACAACATTGATCATTTCCGCTACACGCAATTCATCAAATTAACGAAACTAAATAAACCTGTACAATTGTCAACACTTCCACCAACAAGTGTAGCAGCTCATCAACATATAAATCGTGTCTACTACCAGATTCAAACGTGGTTAGGGAAGGACTTAGAACCTCAAGAATGGGGCTGGATGCTTGAAAATGAAATCCTGGAGCCCATAAGAACGTTATTGCCTCCAGCACCAGCCGAAATACTAAATATAATATTTTGCAATTGCAAAAACGGTTGTGGTTCCCGCTGTGGATGCAGAAAATCAGGGCTACTATGTTCTTTAGCTTGTGGCCAATGCAATGGACAAGCTTGCCTCAACGCTTCACTATATCCAAGTAATCCCGATGAAGAAAGCGCATACGATCCTGAAATTCTGGAAGGTTTGGAGATGACTATGACCGATAATGAGGATGATGACAATGAATTAAACATTTTCGAGCGACAACAAGAAGAAGATGACGAAGAAGAAGAAGATAACTAGCTTCCATTTACAATTTTATTATAATTAAAATCAACAAAAATTCTTTTAATATTTGAACTCACATTTCAATAAATGTATAATAAGCTATATTTAATGATAAATAAATATATGTATAAAATATATTCCCTTACTGGCTTTTTAAATTAAAATATAACTAAAATATACATTCCAGAATTATTAATATACTATAGTTAAATATAAATAATTAAGTCACTTATTTTAATTAAATATAAATAATTTATAATTAGTACATAAATAATGGGCATTGTTTAATAATTATACTTTTTTAGTAAATAATTAACTTTATCCAACGTACTGATAACCGTAACTCACGCTTGACCTTGCATTAGACCATATATGACTGTGCGCGGCGCACTCTTTGCGGTCTACCGCAGAAACGGTTGATCGTATGAAAAAAAAGTTCAAACAAAAGTTGTAGAGAATTTTATATTCTACAACTTTTATAATAAGTGCAAATCTTATTTAAGCAATAAAAAGCGAGATATTCGCGAAAAACCGATTTTTATGACCTTTGACCTTCAATATCTTAAGACGCGGACACAATAACATTGGTGACTTTTGAGACAACATTAAGAACGACAAAACAAAGGCTTATACCAATTTACAGCTTATTATCTTTCATTCCGAAGTTGACCCCTTTTTTTTACCTAATATGACTGGGCTATTGCAGAAGGTGTGATAACGTGCCCATGATTAATAAAAAATTATAAAATTTCACAACACGTTATTTTTGGACTGATCTAGGTGCCCAGCACAGGGTTATCATCCAAGACTTACATTTTGGTTAATCTGGGTGTGATTCCAGGTCCAGCCATTCTGTATTTGATTTTTGATGGTTTTAAAAAATTGCAACAGGCAATACGTGACATGGTTTATTGATATTGATTGCTGCTGATATTAAAAAAATTGTCTGTCTCATATAAATTGGCCAGATTTTGACAGTCGTGAGTGGCAACTTGACATATACAAAGCAAACAAAGTGCCATTTACAAAATCCTCTATCATCTGATGCACAAACGGAAAAAAGTTAAAAATACGTTGGCTATTCTGAGTGTACTGCCGACGCACATTAGACAAGCAGAAAATACTTGACAAGTAAGAGTTCCTAGATTAATTAATACATTTTATTTTACGAGGTCACAAAACAATGGTTGTTAGTGTTACAAACCAAACTTCGTGATAATGTAGTAATGTATAGGTGTTCAAAATGAAATATACAATAAAATGATCCGTATCAAAATTTAACGCAACTTCAAAAAGCTTTTTTACGTTTTATTATGCCTCTCCAACCATGCTTATCATAAGTGCTTGATATTAATTCTAAAAGCATACAGAAATATTGTGTAATATTTTTGAATTTTTTTTGTAATAATTTGATGAAATATATTTTAAATTCGTGTCGTTCCGAGCTTGTAATAGTAGAACAGTCAACTTTTAAAAAGACGCTATCTATTGAGCAATTGAAACAGCTCTCACCTCGCTCTGTCGTGACATGCGCGCCATCTATCGGATCTTTCCCGAAGCATTACCTTTTCCGCGAGCTCTGCATAATTTTTAAAGTAACATATATTTCGTGTACAGCGATTTTGAGTACTAGTAATTTCTATTCGGCTGGTAATCCTTCGTCTACGTAAATATTACGCCATACTGTTCTCCCGAAAACCCATTTCCTTTTCGAAGAAAGTGGGACTAGCGTGAATAGTTTTTAAGCAATTTTGACGTTATTCCACGTCACATATTTCCAACTCGAATATATTAGCTGTAATGTCCAAAGTGTGAAAGTAGCTACAACTACCGTCTCGCAAATGTTAACCCAAATTCACTGTCTCAGGACAAATTAAAAAAAAAGAGTTAGCAAATATTTAATTTTTTGCAAGGTTTTATATTTTTTCTTCTATAACCTATTAATTTTTTAAGACCGATGTCAGTCTAAAATATGTTAACATTTGTTTAGCATTACAGTGTAATGGGAAGTGGATTAGATGACAGTGTGTTGATAAAAACTACAGCCTCCACTTGACGCACCAGCTGATGGCGAAAGGATACATAAGTGAAAAGTAAACATAGGCACTACTTTCGTCAAACTGTCAGAATCTGGCCAACTATACCTTTTATATCTTTGGCGCCAACTCTTTCCTAAGGAAGCTTGTAAATATTAAGTTATATTAGAGATGGGGCACTGAACTATCGTTGGTTCAGCCTCTTGCCCTTACCATATGAACAAGTGATAACAGCAGGATTGTGTACATCATAATTTCTCAGAGGCTCGGTGATATTGTAAGCCTATTGTTCTTGTTCTGTCTTCTAAAGACACCAGATATCAAATGAAGTTAATTAAGTAACATAATTTAATTTAGTAATTTAAAAACTGCTTTTAAGTTACCTATTAAACGTGTCTAAATTGGGTGTAGAACATTGTTGTCACCCAAGTAAATTAGTCTGCTGTGCTCCTTCCATTAGTTTGTCCTGGTAAGCAACAACTACATGCTACTGTCTTGTTCACATTGTCCAAGTGGTAAATACAAGTGGCTTTTTTTTTTAATCCAGTCAGTTGCAAAAGATTCATTTTGCTGAATGTGTGAAATTTCTAGATCTGTATCAATATTTGATTGTATTTTACATTATTTAATTGTGAAGTGGATTGTTAAATTAAACCCTCTTGTATTTTCCAGAATACCAAACGATTTTCTTCCCTTTAGAATGATAAATTTTTGGCATGCAGATATCACAGTTATATCTGCTTTGCTGAAGATGCAGATGATAACTAAAAATTATGCTGTTTCCTGCTTATCCTGCAAAAGATTATTTGGTCTACAATGGCTGCACCCTAACTACCCATGCGCCTACTAGTCTCTAGCTGTAGTATCATGGTGAGCTTTGATCACAACACCAGTGTGTTTTTCCTTGCCCATGTGTAAAGCTTGGTTTTTAAGAGCCTGGTTGCAAGGAGTTATTTTCTTCATCTGAGGCCCAGAAACATGGGAGAAGTAAGGGTGACACTGCCACACGCATTAAGTGCACCATCACCACTACATGCAAGGCTTTGAACTAACTAGCGTGCAGTGTTCTCATAGTGTTGCATGTACCTACGTGACTAACCGATGACCCTATCGTTTTGTCGGTGGAAAGTGTTAAGCAAGTTTCAATACAAGTTCCTCTAGTAATTTTGTATGTATACGAGGTACAGGGCTTTGAAAAGCCTTTTTTTGTAATGTTGGAGTGCTCCGAAATGGGGTTCTTAATGTACGTAATGTCTTGAAAGTAATTGACAGCCATAGTGTGAAGTGTGTGTTCTTTTTGTAAATCAACACATTGGGCGCAGATTTAATAATTTTGTAAAAAAAAATTGTATTTCAAACACACTGCAATGCAGTTCAAGTGTTAGGTAGGTATGCTTATTATTGGTGCCAAGTAAATCTTCTGCTAGCAGTATTTGTTGCGAGTTGGAGGTCTTTCATAGACAATGTATTTATGTCATTTTTAATGGGTAATTTTGGTGGCATTGGCAATAATGCATTTCTCTGGAGAACCATAAATTGTTACTTCAGTGAGAGTTTAATGTTCAACAGAACATTAATTCCACTACTAAAGTAAAAAGAGTGTGGATGAGAACAACAACTTTATTCACCACCTGCGCCAGCGAACACTGGGTGTGATGTCGTAAAACAAAACACTAAAACTAGCAAATATAAATACAATTGAAAGTACTAACATTAATAAAAAGGTTTTGTTTAGTGACTTTTCCAAAAGTCAGGAGAAAAAATCCAAAAGTGTGCTTTTTGTGTTTAGAGAAGTTGGAGTATCATTTCCCTATAGGCACATTTTTGTGTCTGATCTACATCCTAAATGATGTCATAGTAGGTAGAAATGTACAGATAAAAAAAAAGATTTGGGATAAATGGTTAAAAAAAATTTTTTAGAAATAACAAAGCAAAAATGTTTAAGAAAACAAAATTGTAAAAATATTTACTGAATAGCTTCAGAAAAGAGTTATTAAACAAAATAATTATATTTTAGTGTACATTTTTTATGAACTATTAATCTCAGAATTTTCTGAAAGTGTAAAATTTAATTCACTTAATAGCGTTACGTGTCGCTGGTCTGCTTTGACCTTGGCCCTTCCAATGAAAGCGAGTGGAAGAGGAGGAGATAGTTGTTATATATGATATTGGGCGGTGAATCACAAGGGATGTTTGAATGACAGGCGAGCAATAATCCAAGAAGCACATATTTTGTTTCAAAAAGTGAGCTGCTACAATAAATCTTTTGCGACTTGCGCTCCTGAGCTTCAGCTTATTGAATTTCTGTGTTTATCTGAAGAATTTTCTGGTGGTTTGCTGCTCTAGTTTCTCTCAGCGTGGCGGGGTGTGTCAAATTTTCCAGGTCAAAGCCAGCAAGTATAAAAGTGCAACAGGCCTCCGAGTCAGGAGTTGATGAGTGGCTGGAGTTTTAGCGATAGACTATGAGTGAGAAGAGAGGCGAGCTGCGAGAGAAGTGACCAGTGGGAGGAAAATCTGCGACTGCGAGCATTGGCGCAGCGAATAGTGCGACTGGTAGACTAGACTTTTGGATTGGATGCGTAAGTGAAAGACATTACAAATGATGACAACAGACAGACTGAAAGTGTGTTAATGATGAGTTTGATTTAATTGCCTATAACCAAACAGACACATTAAGAAGGATGTTAATTAGAGTTAAAATAGACATTAAATATTGGGCTCACTGAAAAATAAAGAGTAATAGTGGAGATAGATAGATTAATGCTGTAAATAACAGCTGTGTGAATAAATTAAAAATCAAATCTAGTTCTTTTAATTTTATTAACACCTTTATCCCTCACGAACTTGGATACGCCCGCAGGCATCTTGTAACAATAGTTTTAACACAAGCATGTGTTTCACTGTCATAGTGAACCATACTATCGATATTAAGTATCACTTTTGTACTTGAAGCAAGTATAAGTCAATATATTACTATACACTCATTTAAGTGGTAAACTATTGCTAACTAGCATATTATAGCAATTTGGATATGCTCATACAAGTAATTTACATATTCTTTAACATACATTTTTCTTAGAAATGTACAACAAATACATTTTGTGCACAATTCGAGTTCAGTTTTTGTTTTTAAATATTTAATTTTGGTATTGAACAATAAGTTCTATTTACTGTAATTCATTATTTGTGATGAACAAAATGTGATAGGATGAACACTTCAATAAAAGTGCAACACAGCTCTGTGCTTCTCTCATATAGACTGACCTCGAATGACCAAGGAGTTAGTTTCTGACAGGAAATTAAAATCTAAAGATGACATGTCCATCTGTTACCTGAATTTGAACCAAGAACCTCAAGGTCTGAATGTGCCTTTGTGACCTCGGTTTTGCAGGTTACCCATGAAAGGGGAAGTTTGTGAAAATACTGAAAATAACTAAATCAGAATTGCCTAAAAGAACTTAAAAAAAATTATGGAACTATGAAGCAGTTTAAATGTGTGTGGCCTTTTGTGCTTACTTTGTTCACGCTCTAACACACAGAGAGTGTCGATTTGCATCTGATCAGTTTTCTAGAGCTAGTGATGGACTTTTTTATATTTTCATGTTTTTTTTTTTGCATTTTTGTTTTTTTCTTTTAGCACCAGAAAATTTATTAGATAGATATCTCTGCCACTATGTTTTTAAAGAGAGAGTGAAGCAAGCGAGAAGGGCGGAATGAATTTACTGCTGCATACATTTGTAATTTTTTTATACAGGCTTTTTTTGTGTTAAGAATAACAGTTTTTGGCATCTTCAACAATGTTATTTTTAAATTTTTATCGTGTAGTTTTCCTTATCTTCATAACTCTTTCTACCATGGAGTTCTTTAGGATCTATGCTGAATATAAGTATGCCAATACAGAATAAATGTTGGCCCAAAAATACTATTTTGAAATTTTTCCATTTTTTAGAAAGGTCACTAAACTAGTTACCAGAAAATGTTGACATAAAAGTTGATGCTGCCAAATCTATGCATGTCAGTATAATTAAAGAGTACCATACGCACTGTTTCTCACTAAAATAAATGTACTTGCCATGGTGCAAGTATGATGAAAAGTTATCAGTTTGCAAATAAGTGTGGTTGAGATGAATTTTACTAAAGACGTGCAGAAATTACACTGCACCTTTTTTTATTTCTTATAACTGAAATGTGCCCTAACCAACAGCTGAGAGTGAAAATATTCTCTGTACTTGGTCAATTCGACAACCCTCATATATGAGTAGTACAAAAATTTGAACTATAATTGCCAAAAATCCATGAGAAAACCAAATTCATGAACTTTTAGGGAACAGCCTCTGCATGGCCAATCCACATCCCCCAAAGTACTCGAACTTGCATACTCCAGTCATGATTCACAAATATTAACAAGGTCAATCTGATGGCACCAAAACTGAATACTAAAAGTTTTCCCTCCCTTCCCTTACTGCCAAACATTCTCAACACTTTAAGAATGTAAATTATGGTTCTGTTGCAGTAAAATGTTAGTTTGCAGCAGTACATTTTGATGCCTGTTTGTTCATGCTGGTGTGTAAATGAATAGGAAATTTCATTAGCCTATGGCCCAAAAACACAATTTTTAAATTTTTATTTTCCAATTTTTGGAGAAATCCTTAGGTCAGACAGTCACTAGAGAATGAATAAAACAGGTGTTTTTAGGAATAAAGATTAAAAAAATAGAAATTTAACATTTAACTTTATTGTTATCCCATATATCATTACTTAAAGCAACACTTTTGCATAATTGCATGTTAGCTCAGTGCTGTGTGCATAGAGATAAGCTATTTGCATAGAAGTTATGCTATGAAGTTTATGACAGTGTTGCTTATATGAGCAAGGTGTCTTCAGGCATTTAAAGTGGGAAAAAGAGTGACAAGGATCAATGTTGACTTTCCACAAATCTTTTAGGAAAACACATATCAGTACCCGTTATAAAGTTATAGCCTATTATATTCCTGGAACCACAGCTTTTAAAGAAAATAACTTTTTAAAAGTTGGGTTACATTTTTCCTGTAACAACTTTCAATCCAGTAGAATGACGAAGAACGAGAATTTTAATATTTCTTAACCATTCATTGCTATATAAAAAAATAATTGATTGGAAATTAATAACTGAAAGAAAAAGTACTCATAGGTTTTATTATACCATTCATAGTTTTAGGTAATTCAGTGACAAAATTGTTCTGTAGAAATTTCACAAGTCCTGCATTGCACGTTTTGTCCAAATAACTCTTACATGGTATAAATCGTTTGAATACCAGAAAAATTATTTTTGTAGCAAGACATTGATACTGTGATAGTGAAAAATTCTCTTTATAGTAAAACTTATTTTTAGCAGGATTTACTGTATCTGTTAAACACAAACTAACTTACTGAATTCCACTTAATTATTATGTGGTGATAGGTATACACATAATGGTTAAGGATAGTAGTGAAATTGAATACAAACGTAGATTACACCTTTTTGTACTGGCACTGAAACAGTATCATGGTTGATGCACTCAAGCTGTCTGTACAGGTGTTATATACATAGGCCACAATATGGCTTTGCAAGCACAGTCAAAGGCAGGGGGGCAGGTATACTGCATTTCATATAAGTACATTAAAGTTTGACAGACAATGTGACCAACCTACACACCATGTAAACAGTAATGCTCTCATTTGTGAAGTATTGCATCAGCTGATGATTTGTTCCGGGATGTACAGAGATGTAGGCAAGTGGGGTGTATGGGGTGTAACTGCACCCTCCCCCCCTAATTGCATCATGTCATTAGGAAACTAAAAAAGAATTTTGATAATTTTGTATTTTCACTAGACAGCATGCATATTTCTATGACCACTGAATTAAAAGTATGTTTCTGTAAATGTGAATCTTTATTTTGTGGTTTACACCCCCCATTACCTAACTCTGCGCACACCTATGGGGATGTATGCTGTTATGTTGGTGATATCAATGATGATCATGGAAGAAAATAGTACTTAGAACTGGAGGTTGTAATTCAAAACTTCAATTATACTTAGAACATTTGTAGTTTAAATTATGTTTTTAAGTAATGTACAAATTGTTTGCCTTTTATCAAATTGGTTAAAAAATATGTTGAGCAATTATGGCGGAGAATACAGACAGAGTTTGGGAAACATTTCCAACTCTGTGAATGCCATTGTGCATGTGATGTTTTTCCTTCGTGTTTATGCGAGTACCTTTTATTGGTGTTATCAGAATATTTTATCGTAGTTAATGATTTTTGTATTTAATTTCAGTAAGCATAGTTGGTTGTAGCGGTGCCTTTGTAGTGGATTTTCTTGCGTGTAATGTAATATTATTGACACAATGAATGTTTCTGCAAATTATTTGGTATCAGTGGCAGACAAACTTGTCCAAGGATTGCCACAGAAGAATGCGTGTTCAGTAGTTGCAAATTGGGATTGCGAACTGTAATTCAAAGTATTTAGTAGATAATTTATTTTGGAACGGTTACTAGAATGTTTGAAATGTATGTAGCGACCTGGAAAACCACCATTACAGCACTGTTTTGTATTTATAACTGCAAAAAATAACATGTTTTTTATATGGAAAATCCAACAAGTGTATGGTTAACTTCGCCAAATATATTTACATACATACAGAATGTGTTTATTTATCTGCATCAGTATGAACAACATAGTTTTTACTGCATTATATTCTTTCGGTGAGGTCAAAATGTTACAGGTTGTAATAATTTGAATGTTACTTCCGTACGGGAAAAATTTTCCACCAATCCATTAAAATAATATGTAATTCAAAATGATACTGTCTCATAAGTGCTGCAAAACAATGCTGTTTCATGAAATACATTAAACAAAAGTCTCTCCCAACCCCATCTACCCGCAATAAAATAAATAGAGCCCCAGCAGTATAACTTGGCCTTAATAAAAAT
The DNA here is from genome assembly GCA_002778355.1 of Clitarchus hookeri. Classification (NCBI taxonomy): domain Eukaryota; kingdom Metazoa; phylum Arthropoda; class Insecta; order Phasmatodea; family Phasmatidae; genus Clitarchus; species Clitarchus hookeri. Next base: position 41,439 of record NQII01003163.1, on the reverse strand, counting down.
AAAGTGAGCTGGAATGGTCATACTTTGTTTTCTTCATAGATAGAACAGCTGTGGCTGAAGGGTACATTGTTGCTGCACTGCATTTATAGAACTGTCAAAAATTTAGTGAACTTATATTAAATGGAGTATACATAGTTTGTAGTGCGTTTTAATAGGCATAACAGTGTTGTGTTATGGCCTTGCTATGATTGTTAGTCTGCTACAATAATTACTGCTACCAAAAAGAAATAAAGTATTCAAAACATATGCATGCTGGATACAAAAGGCCAATAGTAATTAATGAATAATGAGAACATGAGATTAATAGTTATATAGAATCCAGAGAGGAGTAAAGTAAATAATTCCATGAGTAGTACTTAGATTAACCCTTGATATATTTAAAATAAAAAAACAGTAAACATTATATTTTTTGATGGCATGAGATAGTTAATATGAATGACATGATGAAAACTTGTATAATAGAAAAAAAAAGGAGGGGCCTTTACAAATAAGAATTATTGTATATGCGTATTTAAATGCCAGTACATTAATCTTTTAGTAAACATAAAATATTAAGTAGGCCAGCTATATGATGAACAAATTTTTTCTTTTAAAGTCTGATAGTTCTTTTTGTTTTTAATTTGAAAGTTTACAAACTTTTGAAAGTTCACAAACTGTGGGTTCAATCAAAGTTAAAGTGAAGCGGAGATGGCCGGTGGAGGGAAGAAAGTAGAAAACGCCATGGTCGTTCTTCGGTGAATGTGACGGGAGTCAAGAGTGCCCCGTCACAGCTACCAGGTTAGACTGCAAAGCTGCAGTCTTCCCATATTACAGCTGTAAGGTTGCTCAGTTCAACCAAAAATAATTTTAAAATATATTCAGAAGTAACATACTTTCTGTGGACAGAGATGAAGGCCATGAGTTTATTGTGTGGAGTATTAATTCTCTATTGACAACCACAAACCCATATGGTCTGGAGTAGGTGGGGGGACAATCACAATTTGAACAGTTGAGCTATAAAATGAAAACCCTGTGTTCAGTTCAGAACACACTTATGAAAAAACTGATCACAACACAAGACTGGAAAACATTTCTTTTGACATAAATTTTTTTGGATAGAAACTAGGTTGTAGTTCACCAATTAAAAACAAATAGAAACATGAAAAAAAAATGTAACACATGTGAAGGCTACGAGGACTTTAACACATTGCTATTTGCTGTTTTCTATTTTTACCTTCATTACTATTACAGTTTAGAACATCAGGCCTTGTACTTTCTCACTTGAGGTATGTATTGGTGTTAGCTAACATTAGAGGACAAGTTCGTAGAATAACGCCACTAATTCACAAATTTTGTCATAATTTCAAAAATTATAATGACAAAGTTACAAAGAAGTTAGTTCAATCATTTACACCATCACACAAATAACATTTTCGAAAATAAACAAATCAAAGAATATATTGAAAATACTTTTGTTTTATTGCAAAATGGTGTTACTACCCCATATGAAGAGGAATATCGCCATGCCTAGTTATAAGGGAATAAAAATATTAAACCTAAAATAGTTACTGCATACAATTCATTCATACATTTTCAAAATGTATTTAAACTCTGTCATTAATAAAAAAAAACAGTATATGGACAGACAATTACAAAATGTCTTGAAGAAACTTATATGGGCATATATCTGTAAACTGGGCAGCTCATTGTCTCAGGCCAATATTATATAAAAAAGTACGGATTATTACATATTTCGTAGATAACTTAAAAAAATAATAACCTAATCTACCTGTGCTCAGTGTACAATATCCATTAAAATAAACTTTTTTGTATCAAAAACGTTTTAATAGTCCTCAAAAAACAGTCCCCTGACGTGTCACCAAAGCAGTATAATCACTTCAGATTAAATTAATTATGACAAACTATAGGAATCAATAAAATTTTTTGATTGTTTAAACAATATTATATCGTTTGTTAAGAAGACCTGCTTATTTTTTACAAATGTTATTTTATAATACTAAAAAAAGTTAATTAAATTTTGTCTTCGCATTTTGTGAACAGTTCCCCTGTCTGTATTTCAAATTACGCGCAACGTAGTCTAATTGTTGGTCAGTTGCGTTTATCGAAACGTAAACGACCTGAAGTTTGCGCGGTTGTCGCCACTGACGCCCAGACGCCATTTTATTTAGTGCTGCGCGAGCGTTCGTATGTGGATCACGTGTTGTAACCTGACAGCTGACAGTCCACTGGTAAGGATTGGTTTTATTTCTTTTTATGTTCTATGTTGATACAATACAAACTTAAAATTGTTATAATAGATAAATTATCCCTGCATACAGCAAATTAATGTGACTTAATTACATTTTGTGCTACTTTTCAATGAAATCTAATTAAACAGTCCCCTGGCAACAGTTTACTGCCCATGTACAGGACAGGGGACTGTTTCCACATCTAGGGGACTGTCTTTGTATATTGATTCCAATTGTTTCGGGTACACCTATCTTTTCAGTATGGCGCCAAGGAAGAAAAAACTCACTAAAGAAGAGAAAAGAAAAAGAGAAGCTGTGCGAAAGAGATATTAGCGCATTAAAAACAATCTGCAGAAAAGGGAAGAACTTCGAGAAATAGAACATCAAAAATACCTTAAGAAAAAAGAAAAGGGAACTAGAAAGCTCGTAACGAATATGACTCCGCGAGAACACCGGGAAGCAAAAAAGAAGTGGAAAGAGCATTGCACCAAGTATCGTAATAAGAAAAAAGTATTGGCAAATATTACTAACTCGTATATGAGAGAAAATACTCCAGATTCAGATGTATCAAATGTATCACCTCAAATGCCAACACCTGAAATTGCTGAAATAATTCCAAAAAATAGTAATAGAGAGAAGAGGTTAAGATATAAAATAAAGAAGAAAAAAGATGAAAAAATTAGAGTCCTGGAAAAGAAAGTATTGAAGTACAAGAAACGCATATCGCGATTAAAGAAGAAGGCAAATACAAAGCCTGAAGATACTCCAAACACTAAGTTTACCTGGAACTATATGGAGAGTGGCCATGGTAAAGGCGCACCGGACGGTGTTGGAGCTACCTGTAAGAGAACTGCAGATGCCGTGGTTGCTGCTGGAGGCAATGTCGAAAATCTAGAGAAGTTTGTAGAAGCTATTGAAGAGAGGTGTCCCACTATTAGTTTAAGTATTATACAAGATGATGCAATTAAAGAAATGAGTGCTGAAATCGAACGAGAAGTAACCAAGGTGAAAAATTGTGTTGGCACCCTCAAAGTGCGTCAAGTAGCTGGGAAATTCTATAATCCTTTGGGTATAAAATCACATTTGATTGAGATAGTGATGAAACATCTAAGCTGCTTTTGTGACATTGTCTACACTCTAATATCGGAAAAATAATTTATGAAGACAAGCCAAAACTTAATGTGGATGATGTTTTCACAGATTCAGAATCTGAGAATGAAGCTGGACCTAGTTCTGCTGCAGTAAAAGCATTTAACACTGGTGATTACATCCTCGTCAAATTGTTTTCTAGAAATACAGAATATAGATATGTGAGCGTTATTGACATGATTGATGAAGAAGATGGCGAAATCCGTGTCACATTCCTAAAGCTCTGTGATAATAAAGGCCAAACATTTAGATTTGATCAAAACGATGTGGCACATGTTACAATGGACCAGGTGATACAGAAACTCCCTAATCCAAATATAGTTTTAAAAGGGCATAGAATGTTCTACAAATTTGATTCACCTGTAAATGTTTTTGAAAAACAATAAGACCAAGTTCTTGATATTATTCTCTTTACCTATTTATGCTATATTTTGAAGTAATAACTAATTATAATGAGACTGATTCTGTAGCTAAAGACTCAAAGTACTTAAATATTCTTTGTACCTATGTGATTTAATTTATACTAATTAATATTAAGATTTCAGAGTTGCAATTTTGAGTGTAAGTAGAATATTATAAAAGACTTAATTTTATTTGTATCTTTATTGTTCAATTACTTAATCCCTAAGCTCCAAAGTTTCTATAATAGTAAAAAAGATTTAATTTTGGTACTGAAATAGTATTTTTCATTTATACACACAGTCCCCTGTATCAATTTTTTAGAAAATGCTCAATATTTTCTAAAATAATAGAAATATTTTTGGTTCATCTGCCGTTTATTGTTAAATAAGTGGTTATGTATTCGCTGAATAAGATTTATTTCATATATAAGAAAAAAAGTTGCCTAGACAGTTTTCTTAGTACTGTTGCCCAGTTTACAGAGAAATGCCCGTATTACTCAATTCTTTCATGGCTCCAAAACCTGCAAACTTGAATTTTTAAAAAAAATCTCAGTAAAATATATTAAAAATATTTTTATATAATACCTCAAATATATCATGTTCACTTAGTCATTTACAAAACCCACAAACATCCTAACCTTAAAGTCTTGCTAGAAAACACAATGGAAAAAATAGAGAAATGTCTTGTCACACCTTTAAACACCACATTAATATTCTACATTGGCCTACTCACAATATTGAAATGACAGATATTTTGACAATATTATTTTAATAATGGCTTAAAAGTACTAGAACTAATTTATTTAGGCTAGAAGGCATAACATAGACAAACATAAAAAGTTCTTGGATAAATTTTTTTAGACCCTTATGGAACAAAACATAGCTACCTAAAAGCTATTGTTATTGGCTATAGACAAAAATATTTTTCATTGTCACTTATACCAAATTAAATATGAAAGAAAAATGTTATAAAATTGTAGACCTAATCTTAAAAAAAGAGACAAATCTATCAAAAAATAGTCTCCTCCACTCCATCTCACTTAAGTGATGTAATGTGACTCGTCCCTGCCTTTTGTAATCCTTTGAATGATGCTACAGGTCTATTAATTATTCTTAGCTATCGTATTCTTATGAAATATCCTATTTGGGTGTATTTATTAGGCAATATGCCTATGTGCAAAAAGCACTTAAAATAAAAATAAATAAAAATTCACAAAAATGTATTCTATTTCTTAAATCTTTCCCAAGTCAATATAAGCGTGAGTCTACCATAGCTAAGATTTTCAACCTTTCTTAGACCAATATAATTATTTATTTTCGTAAAGCCATACAACAATTGCAGTCCTTGCCAGCATTATTGTTTGATAAAGAGTGGGGAATTCCATTCTCTTTCCATATCTGGAAACAAATATAATTCGTAGTCAAACCTGCAATGGCTGTATGGCTTTATGAGAAGAAAGTTCCAAATGAATGGCCAGCTTCTTTTTGGTTGGAGGAGTCGCAACATGGTTTCATAAAAGGATACTCATGTGGGATGCAGCTGGTTGGGCTATTAGAGGATCTGGTGCAGATAGTTGATAAGGGGAAGCAGGTGGATGCCTGCTTCATAGACTTTAATAAGGCATTTGGTAAGGCACCCCATGGGACTTTGATGAAGAAAGTGGATGAATTGATGATTGTGTATTGTTTGCAGAGAATTGGGAGGGGGTGAAAACTTGCCAGCAGACACTGACAGGATGCCGTTGTGGACCATGGATAATAAAATGAAGATAAATGTAAGAAAAACTAAGGTAGTGAGGTTTACAAGGTAGAGGGTGATAAGCAGGGACATGTACAGATGGGAGGGGCAAGAGATAGAAGAAGCAGCAGAATATAAGTATCCAGGGATTGTATTGCAGGGAGACCTCAGATGGAAAAAAACGGGTCGAGAGGGTTGTAGCAAAGGGAAAGAGGGCTTTGGGTATGTTGGGAAGGGTGCTGAAGGGAGTCAGCTATGAGGTGCAGAAGTCATATGGCACAATAGTACGGCTGATGCTAGAATATGTGGCATCAATATGGGACCCGTACGTGGAGGTGGAGGTGCGAGAGCTAGAGAAGGTGCAAAGGAGGACAGCAAGATGGGTGAAGGGTGGGTGGAGAAGACGGGCAGGATGACGAGGACGAAGGGAACTACACCCCTATATGCCATCAATGATGATGAAAGAAATGGGATGGAGTTCGTTAAAGGACGGGAGGAAAGAAGAAAGGCTGGTCAGGATGAAGAATTAAGAGGGAGGGTGGGGAAGTTTACGCTGCCTGCTGTAAGGGGGTGTTTAGAGGGAGAGGAAACAACAGTGAGAAGCTTCAGAGGGTGTGTAGGAGAACGGGGCGGGGTAGGCAGTCTATGCTTGTGTGGTCTGTGAGGGAGTGGAATGTGTTGCGGAGGGAATTGGTATCTAAAAGTAGGGAGGTTTGCAAAGTTCAGGAAGGGTACGGAAGAGGAGTTTGGTTGGGTAGGGGAGTGGTGAGAGAGCTCGCCACCGGACGGTAGTCTAATTGTGAGTGTTGATTATTATTATTATTACATATGATTATTATAATATTATTATTTTTAATTCAACCTCTAAATCAGCACTTAAGACTGTATTACGGCCAAGTTTAAGTGTTGGGGTTTTGTTCGCTCTTTTCAACCTACTTCTAGGAATTTTGTACTCTTTTGAAGCAGCTGCGACAGATAATCCAGATTTTCTTCCTTTATTGCATTTTGAAGATCCTCCGTTTTCTATTTTCCCTTGTATTTAAGCACTGTTTTCCCATCATAGCAAGATTTAGAATCCCAGTTTTTTATAATTAGTCCTAAAAACTAAGGATAAGATTAAGCCTCTACAGATTAAATTAGCATGACACGAGTTTTATTTGACAGATTTTAAATGTAGACCTATGAAAAGGGAATAAACAGGAGAATATCACCTCAAAATCACGAAGTAATTTTCAGTGATAACATTATTAGTATTTATATCTGACAAAGGACGTTTTCGTATTTTAATAACAACCTGCAAAAAAACATACCTGTCCTATAGTGCAAACCACAAAGTTTTTATGAAACATAAAGGCAATTTCTTGTTGGCCGTACAGGCACCACCTTTAAAATAAACATTACCGTGTTACAGATTACGCCAGTGCAATTATGCCAAGAAACACATTTACTTAAAAATGGTTTTCACGCACAAAATACTTATTTTTGTCGCAAATTGCCTAGTGTTTTACGGTTAACGCTCGTTTCACACTTAGTTGTTTCTCTTTAACTATTCGTAGGTATCTTATCAGGAGTACATTTAGTTGTATTTTTGCTTAGTGGGACTATGTAACACTTGCTGTTGTTCGATGACACAAATATAACATCCTCCGAAACAATAAAATATAATACAAATTCTAAATGCACACGTTACCCGCTAAGGCATTTTTTGTATGTAAACAACGAAGTCCAACATGTACGAGTATACTGACGTCACAGGCACATAAACATGGCTGCCTCCCATTTTTCCCGCGCAAAATCGTAGTCTGTTTTAAAATGCGCTATTCTCGAGCTATACACACACAAATAAAGAAAGGATTACAGTGCGAGTATTAAAATTTATTATACTATCACGCGGTAGGCAGAAAAAAAAGTAGGACAAATCCCTATTGTTCTCTTGTTTTTCACACACTTTGTGGTTGGTTTTTGGTCAATATATATGTGCTGGTTGTAGTTGGGGCGGATTTCAACTGTTATTTGCGAGAGAGACTGTCGTTTAATTGTTGGCCGATTTCTTCATATTTTTTTCCGTGGAGGACACGTGAAGGACACGTGAAGTCACTCGTGTACGTGACTCCGGTGAATACAAAAGCAGAAGTTGTAGCAAGGATCGAGGTTGCTGATGTGGATATGGGTGAGCAGCCATGTGCTACGTCGAGTCGACCAGTCCGTGGAGCGACGCATGGAACTGTTCATTCATCCATGCCGACAGCATTCACTTTGAATAGTTTTTGGAAAATATAGTTATCGAATAAAAATCACTTTTGAAGATAAAAATAAACTTGCCTTTGTACGTATTTACACTTGCTGTTTTGTTGTTACTTAAGTATCTTTCGAATGTATCGGGCTATAACTTTCAACAACACATCTCGCTTATTGAAAATAATTTGAAGGCCTTCCGCTGGCAGGGAAAAAGAACGGCCGTCTCAGACTGCTGTGTGCATAGTGAATACCTGCAAAATTTATCAAAGGATTGATTGCATTGACCTTTCCTTCAAACTTTCCTTCAGTAAAATTGTAGGGTCCCCAATCAGTTCCGTAAATTATTTAAGGGCTGCATATCAGTTCCGTGCTTTGTGCGTGAAAGGCGATTGGATACTTACACATGTGCAACTTTCGTCCTCGTAGCTATCTTGCTTCCTAACATGTGACTTGGACAATAGTGCCAGATAGGAAGGTGCCGGAAGTAGTATGTATCATCCCGAGTTTGATAAATTTGGAATCCCTAACTTATCTACGCTTAATTCTCCAGCTAAATAGTTCAACAGTTGAAGATCTAACAGAGTAGTTGTCAATTTGTCACAATTTTTCAAAATTGCTTTATTTAAAAATTTTATGATGTTTTGAGCTATGAAATGAACGAGTTTTACGTCGAATGCAACAGATGATATCACCATCAATGTTCACATTTATTGTGTTTGACTGCTGTTTGTAACGACACACACATTCAGTAATGCATACGTATTTATCAGTTTTTAAAAATATTTTTAATTACTTTTCAACGCCCCATCGCAAACAGACTGCGCATCCTGCGTTCTTGTTTGTGACTTTCTCGTAGCAGATTTCCTGAACTTCGAAACGTCCACTGCATTGTATGAACCAATTTTGTCTCGGTGAAACAAACAGTGCTGTTTTTGGCCCGGACGCCTTTTTGCATTGTTAGCTAATCTTAGCACTACCTAGCGAGCAAATAACACAACTCGTCCCTGTATCATGTTACATCCAAAACTTTGTGAGTTTCCTTTAAGTTGATGTGGGTTTCAACTATGTAGATTAAGCTACATAGTTGAAACCCACATTAACTTAACTATGTTGCCAAAAGTCGCCAAGACATCCCTTTTTGGATAGTGGAGTTACCCAGTGGGCATGAAATTTCAAGTCTGAAGGCATTAGCCAGACTAAAATATTTGGTCGCCACTACTTTATATTCGTTATGTAGGCCCAAGGAATTAACTGATGGGAAGGCGAACTCTGAAGCATGCTGTGCGGGCCAATCATCACAGTCATATCAAGTATCACAGAGGATTCCCGTTCCAGCTAAGGTACAAAGACCGGTGACAGGACTCAGCGCCGGGAAGTGAAAGCACTTGGTTTTTCTGGCCGTGCCCACGCCAGCGAGTCACTGACTACGCACACCAATGCCCATCGTTATTTAAAGAGGTGCAAACAACGCGGTTATTATACTGTAAAGCAGTAGAAGGTGTTATGGAGTGTATATTTGTCGATCTGGCCGATGCCTGCCGGACGGTATTTATCCGAGCGTGTTGCGTCAACAGTGAAATTTGTTCGTGAGTGTAATACTCGTAGTTTGAAGATTTTTTTTCTCTTGGTTTGGACTAGGTTCATTAGTTATAATAAATGGCTCTATGAATTCTGGCATTTACCACGCAAATAATCTTGGACATTAACATAGTTCCTACACGGTGGTAACAGTTTCGAATGGACCCTGTCCTGTATCAGCACGGCAATTCCCATTATCCATAAAGCAAGATAGATTGCATCGTGGATTGAAGACTATCATACGGGGCTGCATAACTGACCCGCTCAAAAACTTGAGTTGAACCTAAACATATTTGAGATGAGTGTCGATTGTTTCGCAGACCCACTGGCTAACAGACAAACGTAAATTATTCATAATGCTACAGAAACAATGGAAACAAATTCCGCCAGCTGTGTACCAGGATTTAGTGCAGAGCCTACCCAGAAGGATTAGCGCTGTTACGAGAGCAAAGAGAAGTCCCTGTTAGTTACTCAACTGGGGTGCCAATGACTTTTGGCCAAATATTGGACTGAATAATATAATTCCAAAATTGAAAATATTTTCGGACATACATTATGTCAGAAGGCTATTTGGTCGGCGGTTCATCAGATCTGATTTAAACTCATTACATTACATTTATATTGCTATCATTTTGTACCTGCTGGGATTGCTTTGAACCACTCAACATTTTTGTTGTTTGGCAAAGGAAATTCGAACAGCAGTTGTATATTTTTAATCTTTGAATGTTATTTACGCAGGTACAAATTATTGCTATCCCTTTACAAAATGACACCAAAACAAACGTTTTGATTGGTTTTAAGTAACTCCAGAAGGTAAAAAGTGGTCTCGGTTGACGGTAGCAATTTCATACCTCTCTTTCAATTTGAGCGTCTTTTCAATGTTATTAGTAGGAATGATGGCTTATCGCGAAGATTTTTTGCCCCAACATACTTTTTAAAACACTAGTGTCTTGTTACATGTAGTCTATGATTTGATAAAGTTTTTACGCGAATTAGCTCTTCGCAGACGAAACAAAATTCCATTGGCTTAGTCAAATCGGGAATTAACTTCGCACATCGATTGCAGTCAAACCTTCCCGTGTAAAATCACTACTTCTACTCATGTAATAAGTGTATGGCATAATATGTATGATTGTGTAAAATAGAGCGAATAGTCCTTGAAACTATCGGCAATACTGGTGCGTGGCATATGGAAAATGCAAGGTGAACGAATCTTCATAATGTACGTTATTCACTTGATGGTCGTTATTGTTCTCCAGGGTCAGTAAGTTGCAATAAATAAATAATAGTGTTTATTGTTGGTAGGGCATGTACGTAGCAGTTGATCTTGTCCAGGCGTAATTGTGTTTAGCAAGTTATCTTTATATGGCGTTGTTTATCAGTGACATAATGGACACATGTTAAAAAGATAATGCAAACTTATTGTTTGAATGCTTCAAGTCAGATAATGAATTCGTTGAAACCTGTAAACTTGAGTAGACCTTGGCGATGACTTCATTTTTCTTCCAGCCTTCGGAAAACTGCTGTGGATACCTGAATGTGGCATACCTTGTAATAAAACAGCGCGAAGCGCAGGCCATAAGTAAATGTATCGTGTTTGCAACGCTGTTCAATGTTTGGATCTCTATGGTCAGTCTTTTTTTTTGTTCGAAAACCAATACATACAAATAAATAGTGTTCCAAAACCAGGTCATAATTCTATATATATCAGTACACCGAGACGAATGGACGAAGTTAATTATAATTGTTTAATTTGGGGGAGGGAGAGTACATGGTTTTGTGATTAATTTGCTTAACTAGAAGTTTAAAAGTTGCACTTTCAGCTTCCAGCGGTTTCGGGGGATGTGGTTATCCCCTTCTTTACACTAAAACTCTGAACAAATGCGGGTTTAATTTACATTTGCCTTCCTAGTGCAACATAAATCTCGGCAAACAAAATACACCTAAAATGATGATTTTATTCATAATTAATGTTCTAATAAGTGGCAATTGCTAATCGGGGAGGGGGGAGGACTGCTTGCATGCGAAAATCACACCTTAAAACGGCAGACTCTTCGATGCCTTTCTTGTCAGGGACTCGAACTCAGAACATTACGATATGTTCCAGCAGACCACGCCCTGATATATCATAAAGTAATTTTTTTTTCGTAATGGTTCCCAAATATATGTGGACTTAATTTAACGCCTTTGGTTTAATTTATGTCCAACGCCACTTTATTGAATGAGCGAGATCATGGTTAACAGGAGTTTTTATAATGCGCGAATCCTAATATATAACGTCTTATCAGCTACATTTTAGTACATGCTCTGCGTCACGTGAGAATATACCTCTTCTACCTGGCTCCTACGTTAATGATATAAATGTAAAGGTGTATTTCCGTTGCGGTTTTTTTTTAATATGTGGTAATTAATTGCCTTTTGATGGACGTACGCATTAGTGTTGTTACGAATGTTGGATTTCCCACATTCGCGAATGCGAATCGAATATTCATCTCCAATATATGCGAATGCGAATATTGGTTTTTTCAATATGGCGCCGAAAGCATGCACCCACGAACTCACATTTTGACCGCGCGTTTAGGACCGGCCATGTTTAAACCGAAAGTAGCCGATTCTGCACGAAGTAAACAAACCGTGATTGCTCGCTCATTAAATGAAGTTAGCTGCTAATAGTTTTTTCGTAAATATTTGTTTTGAGGTTACTTACATTTATTTGTTGAATTTCTATAGAAACCATTGTTAAATTGTTATAAAGTGATTAGTGATATTTCAACATGGGTAAGTCGTATGTTAGCGAAGTTTGGACTTATTTTACAATATGTGATGCTGAAAATGTGAATTGCAAAATATGTAACAAACAATACTCGCGCAAAGGAAGATCAACTAGTGCTATGAGAAATCACCTGGAAGGTATGCATAAAAATGAGTATAATGAATTTAAAAAAACGGGAAAATGAAAAGTGGAATGCTTCTACAACAAATTCTTTGGCGTCCTCTTCGCGACAATGTACTAAAACCGACCTAAAACGAATGTCTTTGACTAATGCGTCGAAAAAACTAATAAGTGGGATAATAACAACGCCAAGTCTGTGGAAATTGACAATTTAATAAGCGAAATGATTGCTTTGGAGGACTTACTTTTTAGTTTTGTGAAATGCATTGGATTTGTCAGATTGATGAACCAACTATGTCCGTCGTATGATTTAAAAACTCGACAACATTTGATTTCTTTTATATGCAAGAATTTCTACGGCAAGGTAAAATATAAAGTTTTGGAATTAATCAAATCATTTGAAAAAAAATGGCGTTTACAACTGATATCTGGTCTGATTCTTGTTCAGGAGTATCGTTGCTGAGTTTTACATGTCACGGCGTAACAAAAGAATTTGAAAGAAAAATTATTGTGTTAAAAGCAGAGGTATTTAACGATGGCCAACATACTGGTAAAAATATAGCTATAAAATTTGAAACCATGTTGTCTTTATGGGAAATACCCAAAGAAAAAGTGCAATGCATTGTTAGGGATAGTGGTACTAACATGAAAATAGGTATTTCCTTGTTATTCTGACGTGTCCCGCGTCCCGAAAGACAGTTTATTCGTCAGAAGACATGCTCTGGTGAAACTCACAGGCGGTCGACAGCAATAAATACTAAGGGTTTTGCGGACGTGCTGGAAGAATGATGCCAGGAAGGCGCAGCGGTGCCTCGCAGCTGCAAGGCGTGCTACCAAATGTTCCTGCATGTGCAGACGATATCCGAAGGCAGCGGAAGACACACGTGCGCCGAACCAAGAGGCCACCCAAGTGTTCCCGCACGTGCAGAACGGAACAATAAACTTCCATGCCAGAATCAAGGGGCGACGCCGGGACCGCCGGGCCCACGTGCGGATCACAGGAGCAGCAGCCACGTGTTTTACGACTCAGGGGGGCACGGCGGTCAGCGCGGCCACGTGCAGAGAGGATGCGAGCGACGCGTTATCCGGAGGCCGCGAAAGAACCACGTGCGAGGAAGCCACTGATGCCGAACACGTGTTTTACGACCCTGGGGAAGCAGCGAGCAGCGCGGCCACGTGCAGAGGGGATGCTAGTTCAATATGGCGAACGGGGCAGTCAGACGTCGTCAAGCGAGGAGTGTGGACCGGAGCCGGCAAAAACGAGTTCGCGAGAATGCATTAAGACTTCAACCTTAGTCGGAGGCCGTCAAGTGAGGCGTGCGAAGGGAAGAGTCCGAGAAAACGGTNCGAGAATGCATCAAGACGTCAACCTCAGTCGGAGGCCGTCAAGCGGGGCGTGCGAAGGGAAGAGTCCGAGAAAACGGCAGTCGGCCGACGGGAATTGAGGAGCGCGGAGTGGATCCGGGACGAGACGCCAACGGCAGTCGGCCGTCGTCAGACGAGCAGTGTGGAGTGGAGCCGAGAGGAGGAGTTCGAGACCAGGCGTCGAGACGCCCACCAAGTGCCGGAGCGGTCCCAGGTCGCCAGCCGAGAGAGGACCAGCGCCTCGAGTCAGATAAGTAGAGCCATACAGGAAGTGTGAAGAATCGGGCTCCCCCACGACGCAAATCGCCGCGTCAAGCAATACGTAGCCTATGTAGAAAAAGGGAAGGGGAGAGTTGTCTCGTGTGTACATATAGAAGTGACCCTGTTTAGCATAAATAAAACTGACTTGTGGTAACTCACACGGGAGGTGAATTTATTTGGTAAATTCGACCTAGGGACAATACTGTCGACATATTCCTACGCTCTAACACTGAGGGCTAGCATCAATTGCTGGTGCCTTACGCAGAGAGCAGATTCAATACCTACTATACGCCATAGCAATAGGGAGGTATCAATTCATTAAATACATTGATTGTTCATCACATAAAATTCAACTAGTCAATGAGGGGCTTAAGGCACAAGATTCCGTTATTGCAGTGATAACAAATATTGCTCAAGATGAAATTGCATCTCTAAAAGAAAGGGTCAATCAACCAAAGCTTAAGATTATACAAGAGTGTGTTACAAGATGGAATAGAAACTTGTATATGTTGGAGCACATTTGAAAAACAAAGATTTGTTGTGTCTTTACGCTTCCACAAATAACAAAATTTCACAACTAACTTCCCAAGAGTGAACAATTGTGGAAAAACTAATTTTGAATTCAAGAAGAAATGTTAAATGGTTGTGTTAAAAATAATATAACTAGAACCAAAGTTAAAATTAACATGTTAATTTGAAGAAGATTATTTTTTGTTTTAATTAAAAAGAAGAAATGTTTTCGTTTCCTTTCTCAAAAAAGATATTGTTAACTTCATTTATAAGTAGTAGATTTAATGTACAATATGATTAGATACAGAAATCTCTAGTAGATTTAATATTATTTAGATACCTATCAAGTTGCATTTGTGTTCTCACAAAAAATCTCATTTAAAGTGGATTAGTTGAATTAAAAATGTGGTAACATATTTAGCTCCATTGTTTTGTGTTTAAGAAGTTCGAAATTTATTTTTGTTTCCATACAATTGATATTTTAGTTTGCAAGTTTAGGTAAATACCTACCTAAATTTGATGTTTGCTTAGATAAATAAGAATAAAAGATTATTAAAAGCGTATGTATGTACCTAATGAGTAACATCAAAACTCTTCCCCAATTAAAACTTTTTTACTAAAATATAAATGCCTAAATAAAAATATTATAAATCTTAGCAGTTGCATTGTTATTTCATAAATATTTTCATTTTTCATTGCCAAATACATTCACTACATATTCGCATAATTTTTTGCGAATACGAATATTCGTAACAACACTAGTACGTATGATTTCTCTGGCAAGTAAGCGAGCGTGACGTCTAGTAGGCACGGCCACGCTCACTTGTGTTTTGTAATTATTGTTTATGATGTTCTCTGCCAGTTGTTGACGGTACTGCGCGGGAGAGGAGATGCTTGTTTATGGTGTCCACAGGACGACCACAGGCACGGAGACCTGAGGGAAAAAACGTGGGCAGAACTTTGCGAACGTTGTCCGTCCTCGTATTGAGATTTGTGATCACATTTGGTCAGTCATTGCGAGGCGTGCGATGCTTTTGCGTGTTTGTGTCCCACTTTGACCATGAACAGTCCCCAAGTGGGCAGTTTATCTAAATAATGCATCTTTGTAGACGTGGCCACCTTTGCTTAGTTTTCGAATTCTCGATAGTTTTGCCGATGGATACCTGCAAGACATGAGACCCTGCTACTACTGGAAAAATATACTCTCCCATCCGCTAACGCGTTTATTTGTTTTAATTATTTTCTTTGGCTTGTTAATTTAAGTGGTTTAAGATTAGACGCTTCCTTAAATATGCTTGAACGGGTATGCTTTATTTAGTAGAAATAGTTCCTACTGAGAGCGTTAACTGGACGAAAAATCAGGAACAGGCCATTGAGTGCTTCCTTAACGTATGTTGCTGCTGCATTAGCTAGGGGCGCATCCGAAGTAATTCGGAAACTGCTATTGTCGCTACGGAAGTTAAGATGGGTTGTGGCGGAGTGTCTTTGGTAGGTCGAAGTACGTTGACAATCAGGATAAATTTTTTTTGCAGACATTTCATAGCGAGCCTTAGCTGACGCTACGCGACTCACCCGTGAAAAATCTCACGTGTCCTCGCAGCAGGAGGATTGGAGGTAAGCCGGGAGGACCTTACGGAGTAGGGCTTCCGGCCACTTATCTCGCGCGAAGAAACTCTGAAAGTAGATTTCGCAGAATGTTTCCCGAATGTTTGTTCTCTTGTGTAAGTTTGAGCCCTTCAATTCCTTTTTGCCTTTATTCTCCCCTTGAACCCCTCATTTTTAATTCGACATTGTGCTGAGAGAGAGAGAGAGAGAGAGAGATAGAGTGAAAAAAATGAGAAAAGGAAAGGGGGCCATGTTGAGTTGGCCTGAGACCTCACTCAATATCTTTAGTCCGGTTCTTTAAGTCGTTGTATAATGTTTATAACAATATTTACAAGAGAACGTGCATGGAATTAATTTTAAAGTAGGAGAGCATTGCAACCTACTGTATACCATGCAGAAATCATTAAAAAGTAGTACACGCGCTACCAAAATTGCATATTATTTACGTTGCACATGAAAGAAGAAAGCTTGTGTTTTGTAACACTGTGAGATATTTATAATTTAATCGTATTTCCGTTCTCGATGCTTCAGAAAGCATATTATGAAGAAAATTCTTAATCAGCAAGACAGCCATAATTACTCTGATTGTATACAATAAATAGTTACAATTTTTGGAAATATGCATTTTTAATAATTGATTTTAAGTACGTTANAACACTGTGAGATATTTATAATTTAATCGTATTTCCGTTCTCGATGCTTCAGAAAGCATATTATGAAGAAAATTCTTTATCAGCAAGACAGCCATAATTACTCTGATTGTATACAATAAATAGTTACAATTTTTGGAAATATGCATTTTTAATAATTGATTTTAAGTACGTTAATTTCAGCCACGAAAATTGTAATTTTTATTACTGAAAAGAACGTACATAAAAGTAGTTATTTAAAATGTGTGTTAACATTAGTACCAGTATTTTATAACGTGTAACCAAAGTAATATGATTACCCTAACTTGACCAAGGCTTTTTTGCAAAATGTCTTCTCTGAACTATCCAGGATGGAAATATGCTTAATTTTTAATTAAAAATATACTTATTACTAAAAATATTTACGAATGCCAGCTCTAGCAAAATATTTTACAGTGTTACAAGATATGCATTATTGTATCGTGTGCAACACAAATAATACCTTTCTGGCAATTTCAGTACTGTGCGTGTACTACTTTTTAATGAGTTTATGTTGTGCCGTTGGGTACAGTGCTTCATTGGAAGAGACACTGCTACCTTACGAGGCTCGCCTACGTGGTGCTCGAACTGCTTTGTATAGTGTTTTATATACATGCTTATCCCCTAAACCAGGGATCACCAATTAGTTTCGTGTGGGGTCCGTTTTCTAAAATGATTTGACTGTCGCGGTCTGTTTGGTACACCCCTCCCCCCCATACATCATCACGTGTATTTACTTTGTTGTAATATAAAATGAAGAGAAACCGGAATATTATTTTATTAAATAATAAACAAATGTAGTGAACAAAAGTAACAAGGTCAGTAATTAATATTAATGTGGAAAATTACATTTTTTCTTTGAACTATCTGTCTGAAGTTTGGAGTAAAGTTGGTCTTTTTTTCTGGTTCTGAGAATACTAGTATTTAACTTGTGTGCCACCTTTTTCCTTTTGCCATCTTTGTACCTATGTACTTTTTTTGTTTAGTTTTTTATAAATATTTGTTTTTGCTTAGGAAAGCATCCATAAATAAAGGCTATGTTATTGTTCCCCATAAAAAAAATTTTAATTTAGTTTAGGGAAAACAAAAATATTTGTAATATTTGCCGCATAAGTTGGTCAGGGAATTTACTATAAGGATACTGCTAACCACCCTGTCATGTTTTATTTAGTTCTAAGATGTGCTTAGTAAAACTTATTTTAGAAAAAATACGTAAAACTTCCGTAATTTAAGCAATTTTAAAAATTGCGAAAACGTATAATTTTAAAGATTTATTGAAGTAACTTGTGGTACCTTGATTTCAATCTGAATTGTCTCATTTCGGTGAGTTACTATTTATTATTTGTACTCCCCATAAACACTAAAATTGTGATCTTGACATGCCATTTTCTAAAAAAATATGCCGTCTAAAAATGTTTTCCTGCGAGGAAATAGTACATGCATTAGTATCTAATAGTTGAACGGCATTTCGTGCAAATGTAAATAATGAATTTTTCTGTAACCAGCACTGCAAATCAGACTATGGAAAAAAACTAACGTTTGTGTTATTCTCACAATGTAAACAACAGGGTACTTCGCTGAAGTGTTATAGACACTTTTAGGATTGTGTTTGTGTAATTAAATAATTTCATGCTCGCCAGCCGGGCTCGCTAAAGACGTCATGCTCATGTGGCGAGGATTCCGGACTGGTGAAAAAAATACTATAGTGGAAAAAAGCTGTAGTATATTTACTACTAGCTTACCCTACTCACTGCTTCAGTTTGGTACACCGGAGTGGCGCGTATGATTGACCCTCTTAGAAAGAGAAGGGCCGATTACTCGGCTCGCCGCATAGTGGCGTAGCGGGCAAACAAACTATTACGAGCTCCAAACACGCTGAGAATATCTCGTACAGCATAGTTTTGTTCCTTCATAGCAGTGCTTATCAAACTGTGGTCAGCAAACATTTTTGAATATGTTTATTAGGCCCTAAATATTTCCACTGATATGTGAAGCCACACTTAAAATCTTTAAATGCTGTTAATTCCATTCTGTATAATGTTTTCAGTTATTTACCATTTTTGTGTGCTTTAAAATGTAATAAAATAACAGTACTTTTTAAATTAGTTTTTAACTTTTCTACAATCAAATAATATAGGAATAAGAGTTTTTATTATGATAATGCATTTTCATGAGTTGTTAAATTATTATCGTTACATTTTGGATTACCTTAATTGAAGAGGTGTCGAGGTAAGTTGCCCGTGTCACATTGACGTTCTGTATCTAGTGGTCCGTGGTAAAGGAAAGTTTTGAGAACCACCGTGCCCTTCACGGTTACTTCACACTTTTCTGAAGCCCTGCTAAAGTTCTATTTTTGGTTATCGATTACGTATCATTCCGCTCCATGTAAACATAAACACTGCCATGTAACTTCAACGTTTTAGCTGGCAAATGTTTTGTGTACTGTTTTCAGCTGTTCAAAGAATTCTGTCATATTTCAAAAACCATTACGTGCGAATTTTCACAATTTAGGCCTATAATCATTTATGTCAAGTAGTTAGGAATGGTTGTTTCGAACGCAGCGTCATGGCAGGGAGGCGGGAGGCAGAAGCTTGGTAAGGAAATGACAAACTTCATGCGTTTGCATTCTGCTTTGGGGGTGGCCATCTTGGCAGCCAGTGTCATTCGGAGGCGGCCATATGGCAGCCAGTGCCAAAATGTGCAAACATTTATTTAAAAACATTAATTTTNGCCAGTGTCATTCGGAGGCGGCCATATGGCAGCCAGTGCCAAAATGTGCAAACATTTATTTAAAAACATTAATTTTAAAAAAAAAAAAATTTTTACAAAATTAATTTTCAAAAATTAATTTTTCAAAATTGTCGTTTTAAAAAGTGTGATTTAATATTTCAAAATATTAATTAAATATTTCAAAATATTGATTTAACTTTTGAAAAGTTCCAAAAAATTATTTTTTTCTCGCACATTCCCTGGTGGCCATGTTGGTTCATGGAGGCTCCCTAAGCCGACGCCAAGGGGTCAGCCATGTTGGTTGCGACTTCCGAAGACGATGCACCCAACTATTCAAGGGGGGCCGCAGTGAAGCAATGGGTAGAGCGCAACTCCACGCTCTTGTATTCACGCACCGACGACGACGAATCCCAGCAGAGACGCAGCCAGGACATGCTCTGGCATTCAAGGGGGGCCGCAGTGAAGCAATGGGTTCAGCGCAACTCCACGCTCTTGTATTCCCGCACCTATGGCTGCGTCTCCCAACAGAGACGCAGCCAGGACATAGCTTCGGGACGTCATGCATTCCAAAGGAAGGGTGCCGCAGTGAAGTAATGGGTAGAGCACAACTTCACGCTCCCGCATTCCCAAAAGAGATGACATAGATGGCAAGTTAAATGTAACGTTCTAGCATGTCTAATTCAATGGGGCCGCAGTAGCATAGTGGGTAGAGTGTATGTTAAAACATCACGCTCCCGCATTCTCAGGGAGTGCAGCAGCAGCTCCCAAGAGACACGCCAGCTAAGCGCTAGAGCCTTGCACGTGTGTTAACAAAAATATTATTCATATATATATACATATATATATATATATATATATAAGTCCTACCATCACGTGTGGTAACTCTCCTCTCATCCCGAACCAGGCCCCCGCCCTGCGAGAGAGAGAGAGAGACAAAAATACTATACATATATATATAAGTCCTACAATCAAACACACACACACCCTCCCCCTCCCAGCAGCAGCATACTTACATATACGTGCGATCACGCCCGCGTCACACATCCTGGCCTAGCGACACTTACCTAGTGCCGATTTGTCCTCGCAATTACCATCGACATGGCATAACCATGTAGATGGGTCCCGGGCTTGGAACCAGGCAGTACACTATTCCTATGACACTACCAATATATATAAAAATATATATGTTGGCAACATCACAAATATAGTGTACAGGCTGTTTACAATGCTGCAGCCAGTGGATAAGCGAGTTCTTTAGACAATGGAAAAATAATTGTATGTATAAAAAATTTAGAGAAGAGCACTACAGTGTGATATCAAGACCGTGCGAGGGTGGGACAAAAGATAGGAGGAGTCACATGTGTGACAATTAGCAGTATGGTGGATAAAGCCACACACACACATACATGACAAAAAATAACAATAATATGAACAATTGGAATTGATAAAAGTAGTAGTATGGTGGTGGAAACCACCGCACGTTAAAGTAACGTGACAAGACGACTGAAAGTAAAAAAAAAAGCAGGAGCTGTACAAAACAAAGCGCGAAACAAAACAAGCGTGCCAATGTGGTGATGAACATCTCGGTAGGACATCTGGGGGGTTGGAACCAAGAGATAGATGGAGTAACAGACGTGACAATATATATATCACTAGCAGGAATATCTCGTGTGGAGAGAGTTGTAGTCACATAAGTGACAATATATGTAGAGTAGTAAATTGAAATTAATATTCCAATTAAGGAAAATAATTCTATTTATTATTTCAGAAGTATTTTTTTTCCATTTCATTTTTTAGCATGAGGTAATCAAGAATGTATGACGTACAAAACGAACGCCAAGCTGATGGTGTTGACAAATGTACACTTACATACGTGAAAAATTAGCATGTTATACAGCATGTTGGGAAAAACATGAATGTTGATATACCTGGCAAGGTGACAACGGCTTGCATGTGCTCCAGTATACCTCCGAGAAAATGAAAACATGTACAGGACGTGCTGGTAACAGGCCTGGCAAGTAAGATGAGCGCTTGCATGCGCTCCAACGTGTTACAATCCTGTATACCTGTCAAGGAGAAGACTGCAACCCTTGCAAGGGCTACAGTACACCGAATCAGACAGCGTGTAGGCCAATACAATAGTATACCTGGCAAGCCATCTGGTCTTGCACGGGCTCCAGTTTACTGCAGGAAACAAACTGATAATCTACCTGACAATGTTAGGAACGTACCTCTTGAACGCGCTATAGTAGACTACCATGCAGCACACCTGGCAAGCCTGCAACACATTTGCACGCGCTACAGCATGCTTATCGAGAAATATGGCTACCAAAAAAAAAACCCTCAGCAATATACCTGACAAGCGGAATACGAAGACGCCTGGAAGTTCTCCAGTACACACTGGGAGAAATAACACTCTCCGAGACGACATACGTACATAACTACATAGGCCTGACCCAGAGCTATTTTTCTTTTTAGGGCTGATAACCATAGGGGACGGTATGAAAGGCATCATCCAGGACTTTCCGTTCGTCATCCATCCACGAAAGCGCTAGTTTTTTCGCGCGCTCGGTGTAAACTTCGTGATGGTACGAACGAATACTACCGACCTGTACTCTCATGCAGCGCTGGGCCAAAAGAATGCGCCGATAATCGTCAAACGTTATCGTGTTATCAACTACGCATCTCTGTATCCCCTTCGCGCGTTTCACCACCGTATTTTGACAACGGTACACACACAGCTTCGCCCACAACCCGACAAACTCAACTGTAGTGTTACCCGCGCACTCATCCTTAAACTTTCCAATCACTCTGGAGTTGACTGGAGAATAGCAGGGAAGAGTGGGAGGGTAGCCGCTAGTGTCGAACTCCGACATGAGCATCGGGTCAGAGGCGAGGTCGCTGTAAAAGTCAGCACAATCGAGCTCCATTATAAAGGAATCTGTATCCATATAGGAGAGACTGACACTGCTCCCATACTGCGCTCGCATGACGTAGTAAAATCCGTACATGAGTGTTTTTGACAGGTCGAGTACGGCAAACCCAGCGTATATGGGCTTGTCAAATTTTACGCTCTCCTGGCATAATTTGACTAGGGACAACGACTCACCATATATCGTTCTGCATTTTAATGCAGGTTTAGCAATCAATTTCTTCGCCCGAACTTCTCTATACACGAGTTCCATACACTGTCGTTTGCGCTTATTTTCCATAAGTTTGCCATACGTTGCGTTATTCATTAACTTAAAAAAGTCCTTCTGGAAGGCGTTCGTGGTTGCCTGACGTTTCTTCGTATTTATGTCTATATACGGCTTTAGCCATGCCTTTTGATGGAATTGAAGGACACGGTGAACAGCCTTCAGCCGCAACCCATGATCCAATGCTTGCTTCAGAGTATGGTAATGTACGCTATAATGAAGCTTGCTCTCCAGGGTCGTCATGAGNGGGTCGTCATGAGTTTAGCGTGTGTGGACCCGGGGGGACGCTCGTTCACTGGCAAGAATGGAAGATCTATATGCGCTTCGTGAAGAGCGCAAGGGTATTCTACATCTACCTCCAGTATGTAGCCGACATATCTGTCGTCCGGCACGCTCATCACATCGATGTTCGTGGCAGTCCATTCGAACCCGGCGTAAGGGAGTGGCAAGGACATTGCCCACCCGTATAGATTATTGGCATCTACATACTGGCTTGCTAGCAGCATACGTCTCTGGTATATGCTTATTATTGGCAACTGCGTGCCGCTTAACACATTGAGCCACCCCTCACCGGATACCAGCCTCAATAAACAGGTGCATATCATAGTCGCAGAGCAACTCTAATTCCACCTGCGTCTTTCGCAACATCGTGTCAAACGAGAACCCGGGAGCACTGTCATAGCGCTCACAGTCGAGACTGTATGTGCGTAGACAGAGCCGCCGGAAATTTTCGAAGACGTCACACAGAATCAACACGTCCGTCTTCAAGTAGAGCTCCGAATAGTCTCGGAGGGTGTGACAGCCGAACACGTCCCAGACGGTTTGAGCGTGCTGGTAGTCTTCTGCGCTGACGTTCCCCCCAGTAAGCCTATTATAGAATGACTCTATAGCAGGTAACCTTGGCTCGGTGAGCCTCTCCCACGAGCTAACATAATCGTAGGGGAAGACACCTTTCCAGGTTACCAGCTGTAGCTCGCGCTCTACAGCGAAGAAGCGAGATGTGTGGAATTCGCCGGACGGTAGATTCTGCGCGAGAGTTGCCAGGCTGGCAGACATGAATCTATAAGTGTCAATAAACTGTATAGTGAACTTGTCCCCCAAACTCTTACTGAAGGTGATTAACTTTTCCTCTGTATGTGGAATGATAAATATGTCCTTGGTATCGTAGTCAAGCTGCTTAATAATGAAATTGGCATACGTCAGGTTATGGAAGAGTATCGGCAGTCTCTGGGGCCGGCGACGAAGCTTGTTGCAGTTATTACATGACACCCCAATAAAACTACCAGTGAAATGGTCATGGTCATGAACCTTTCGGTTGGTGCGGGTAAACATGCTAGAACAGTAGCAGCAGGTAGTGGCTAGAGCATAGCCAGCCTGTTCCCCATGTGTTAGTGCTCGCATAGGTTCAGACTGACAATAAATGTCTTTCACCAGGAGACCTATTCTAACCACCTCTTCCATGAAGTGCTTCGACGCACCTTCGCCTGTGTAAATGGTTACACCCGGGGGTAGGCTCTACCTCGTCGTCGTGCGGCTCCGGTTTTCCATAAACACACTCGAGAAATATATTAAATTTCACCGCCCCCTGGGTCTCGACTTCCTGCTCGAGTTGGTCAATGATATTAGATTTCATACTCTCGAGGTAGCCGCAAATTTCTACGGCATCCGTCGTGGTATGCTCCGCGACGTATGTTCTCATAACGCCCGCGAATGCGCTTTCCACCTCCACAAACCCATGTGAGTTGCCCTCGCCAGCCTTAGTGGCAGTGAAGCCTCGACAAGGGCCACCCTCGCTCGCAAGAGCCTGAATAGCATGGGACGGCCCTGGCTGCGAGCTTCGCCGGCCGGGAGGTGGAGTTAGCAGCACCAGAGCATTTTGCACTATGAGCATGACGATCTGCTCTGGTAAACTGCCGGCCGCAGGTCCCATATTGCAATGGTTGAACGTGGGATTCGCCCAACATGTGCGTTCATGGCGACGGGCATCGCAAGAACACCCGAAGCCCTTATTGCAGAACGCGCAGTTGGACGATGCGACCTGTCTGACCACGCCTGTACACAGCGTTCCATGCCCTACGAGATGTTCGGCACGTGTGAAGGAACATCCACACCGCTCGCACAAATGTTGGGTCGGCTGCCGGAATGGATTGAGAGAGCAATTACGCTCGTGTCGCAAACCATTCCAGCGAACCGTAAACACCCGGTCGCAGAAACCACACTGTAGTGCGGGCCTACATACATAACGCAGCAGAGGAAGGACTCAACGCCGGTGACGATGTAGTGCTATCTTCCATCTCACTGTATGCACTTAGGTGGGGGTGGTGATGACAGATGACGGGTGATAGCCTATGAAACAAACCACTCAGTTTCCCGGTTAGTTCGTAAATACTACGTGTGTGACGTTAAACACACAACAGCACTGCTAGTACATGCACGCAACACTCTAGGTAAATTACAAATAAAACCAAAAGGTGTGTTTATATATCAATAGAGTGAGAAATATAAAACATGCAAGTGAATTCGATGGGTCTCGACCCTGGGTGTCGTACGCCTAGGGGATGCATTGAACAGGGAGGAGGGAGGGAAACAGTGAAATGGTAGGCAACCTCCTCCTCACGAGTCGCGAACCTGGGGCCTTAACCTGCAGGAGACGCATGCAGGATATGAGTCAAGTTCACAATTATTATGCTGTAAGGTATACAGAATGCTCGGTAGGGACCGGTTCTGAAGCGGTCAGCCGGCGACTTCACCGACTAAGGGCTGTGTAGTGGGAAAACAAAAAAAAAGACTGGGGAGTGTTCATTACAGCTAGAACCGCAGCCCAGCACGTGGCTTCCCGACAAAGAGTGAACAAACAAAAAAAACAGACTGTAGGGTGTGTACATTACATCTAATACCACAGACCAGCTCCAATAAATAAATTATCTGGAATAGAACACTCCATGTTCGTGAGGGTCATTGTTAAAACTACGAACGGAAAAGTAGTTACATGTACGAGACACAGACACGCAAGGGTGGCCGCATTGGCTGTCAAGTGATATGAACAACAACNAAAAAAAAAAGACTGTGGGGAGTGTACATT
Organism: Clitarchus hookeri; assembly: GCA_002778355.1. NCBI lineage: Eukaryota > Metazoa > Arthropoda > Insecta > Phasmatodea > Phasmatidae > Clitarchus > Clitarchus hookeri. Next base: position 15,796 of record NQII01003163.1, on the reverse strand, counting down.
ACGTCTAATACCACAGACCAGCACGTGGCCCCCTCCAGATGAAGAGTGAATAACTCCAATAAATAAATGCTCTGGAATAGAACACTCCACGTTCGTGAGGGTCGTTGTTAAAACTACGAACGGAAAAATAGTTACTTGTAGGAGACACACACATGCGCAAGGGCGGCCGCATTGGCTGTCAAGAGATATGAACAACAACACACGTGTTAGAGCGGTTACCTGATGTATATCTACTCACCAACTCACACAATGTAGAGGAACACTTACCCAAAATGGACGCTTGGTAACGAGTGGCAGCTGCAGATGGCTGGGAACCGTTGGGGCGCTGTGGACAATTCTAGTTACACACGTGCAGAGCGCAGCAGCAGCCCCAGATGTTGGCTTGGAGTTCATATACTATACGTCAAACGTACGGTTCCGTAGCCCGGCAACAAGTGAAAGTACAGCGTCCCCGAGGCAGTATATATACTCTCCTATCACACACGGAGAAATGCTGCACATCCCGGAGAAACTCGGCAAGCAATTATGTCACTGGCCTTGTGCAGGCGTAGGAGGGCAGGCATGGCCAGTCGCACACAGAGTACGGCAGTACTTGCATGTACTTGTGCTTTCAATTTACTAGCCGAGTGTGTGTGTGATGTCGCCAGAACATACATTTCCACGACTTGCGCCTTGGTGATAGGCAAGCAGTAATGTGCCTGTGTACTGCGTTTTGAGGTTACTGTAAAATAGCATGGGGTTTTAATTTTTTTATGGCAGGACATTCTCTACATTCTGCAATAAGAACACACACAAGTTTCTGATCACACACATATATATTGTCACATAAAAAGGTATACAACGTGGTGTGATTACACCTTACAGGAAAGGTATTGTTTGAGGTTAAACACACACAAATCATGTTTCAATTACGCTTACGCGTAAATACCACCAAAACATGTAATTGTCAGTTGTTACACACACACACAAAATCAAGTACGAAGAAATAGGTATTACAATTCCTTTTTTCATTTGCAAATAAAACAGTCGTGATTAACCAACACACACACACACATTCAATACTTAATGCAAAACACAAGGCACGTTTTCAATTACGTGAACAATATAAGCAAAAAAAAAGTTCTATGTTAAAAAACCATTACAAATAAAACTTTTGTGGAACCCATCTGCGAGCGCAACAGTAAGGATTTCTTTAAGAAAATATCCATAACTATACAAATGAAAGCGAAAGATTGCCACACTCGTACATCAAGTACAAAGAATTATATATAAACACTCAATTACTTTTATGCCAAACACAATGCACGTTTTCCATTACGTGAACACATCAAAACAGTTACGAGACCTATAATATATAAGCAAAACCTTTTTTTGTTAAAACACATTACAAATAATACTTTTTGTATAACCCCATCTCCATAACTATACAATTAAAAGCACATATTGTCACACACAATTCTAATTGATGTTAAAAGTATTGCAAATAAAAACCTTTGAGCACTACACCTTTGCAAGTAGCGTATTGAAGAGCTGTATCAGTACGGTTTTCCGCTCTGCAACAGTTAAATGTCTCGCGTCACGTAGTGAAGAGTTCCCACAACTCAGGCAGGCGGTAGCAGCCGGCTTCTTACGGACAGGGCGTGTCGCACGCTGTCGAGGTCCCTTAACCGTGGCCATAGTCTTCTTACGTTTGGAGGCTGCAGCGGGCGTCCGGACGATGTCACCGGTGATGTCAATCACGGCTGCAAAACCCTTCTTCGTACGTTTGGAGGCGGCAGCAGGCAGAGGCTGGGCGGTAACTTCCATCACGGCAGCAGCAGCACGAACAGACGTCTCTGGCATCGGTACATAGTCGGGAAGGTGAACATGTATAGCATCGTGTAGCAAAGCATGCGTAATCACTTCGTACGCTCCACAAGGCAAGGGGGTGTCTGTACGCATATTGTGAACTACACATCTCCCCAATACATTGCAGTCGATCATCTGCTGACACGAATCGTATGAAACAGACGTGTGGGCAAACAGCCAATGTGCTATGCCGTCACACTGTTCACTATACGAGCGTACATCTGGAGTGGTGACAGCCGGATCTCCTGCAGCTACAAGTTCATAGGTGATGGTGCCATCCCCAGGCGTCACACTGCTGTAGGCGGTCTCCGGACGGAACGGCACGTTCATCTTGAGCACACTGAGGTCGGCTGGTAGGTAAACAGTGCCTTTATATAGCATCTACACATCGTCGACACGAGCTTTGACCAATAGCAGGAGAAGGCGTGCAAGTAGATCGTACACAGCATGGCAGCAGCATTTACACTTGCTGTGACAAGTCAGTTCACCCTCGACCGACGCCGTACCACCTTCACTCTTCATTACGTAGTAATATAACAGCTGTTGGTGTTTAGGCGTTACTTATATACGGCCTCCCACACACACATACATGAAGCAAGTGAAGCACTTGTTATTTCAATTGAAGACACAACATACCTTAGCAACGCATGGTAAAGTCCATTTACTGCCACAGTCTACCAGCGTGGTTGTATATATGTGTCCCGTGCACTCTTAGGATCAGCAGTAGGTAGAGCCGGTATTGACATCGCGCAGGACGTAGTTCAATTTCTTGCTCCCATGGAGGCGTTCATGACGTAGTTCGGTAATATCTTCAATTTCGGCACGTGTTGCTAGTATGCGGCCATTTTCAGGCAGCTCGCTGTTTAGCCAGAGATCGAATACGGCACACTGTTCGCACTTGTAGCAGGGCAGGATCACCCAGTGGAAGTTGTCCCAGGTGTCGTGATATCCCCACAAATGATTGTCACCGTCACATATCTTTTCGTGCTCGTGTCCCAGCTCAGGTTTAAACACTTCTCTTCTATAACCAATAAAGTAACTCGAGTACAAGTTCACATCTTCCGGCAGAAACATCACACAGTCACGTACGTTAAATGTATTGCACATGATGGACGATAGTTCTCTTCTGAATGGTACACCAATGTCTACTGCGGCAGGTTCAAACACTTGTCCCTTCTTATATTGTAGCCAGGTATGCCTCACATGTTAATGGAGAACACATAGACGTCCAAGTAATTTTACCTCTGTTCATGCAGGTCGTATGTCTGTCGCCGGTACAGCACTCTGTCGAGCGGGTAATTACGCTGGCAGTGGCAGCATTGCAAAGTTCATAAGCTATTGCACGAGTAAACCAAACCTGGCATATATACTTGGCACCTGCTTGTGTTAACAGAGTACTGAGTGAGCATGGCAGCGTAATTCTGGACCTTAGGTGATATACAGCACATGTTGTTACATTACACGGTACTGAGAGAAAACTATCCTCATTTATACGACACACCCAGTGGTCGAGTCCGGTACAGCATTCTACCTGGGCAGGCTGGCCGGGAGGTTTTAATTAATCTCTCCTGTAGCCAATCGTGACTTTGCCCTCGTATGTGACTAGCGGGTCGAATGTTGCTTGCATGGTTGCAGACAGACGACCACGAACTAAGTGCAGTGCCGCTGGGTTGACCGCCATGTAAAATATGTGAATCGCACTAAAATAAAAAAATTTCGAGGCGGTGGTGGGGTTATNTACTGCCCCATCCCGTTAAGCTTGGTGAGGAGTCCTTCCATTGCTACTTCTGCTGCTGTTGTAGATACCAGACGAGTACTATAGTTACCCCCATCTCAGGCAGCCCTATTTATATCGGTCCTGGCAGTGTTTTTGTGACAATAAGTTGACCCTCGCAGCCAGTTTCCCCCTTTCAACGCCTTAAGAGCAGAGCGTTCAGGTACGGACACGTGCGTCCGAGCCTGGAAGTGGTACACACGTGGAGGATTTTTTTTATATATTGTTCTCGCAACCTTTGAAACGAAGGGCAGCCAGCCTCCTCCGTTTGGAGGTCACAGATTTTTCGGTTCGTGTCGCAATAGGTGCTTAAATGACGCTTCTGCTCCGGCCCGGCCACAAAGACAGTCTCGCTCCTGTTTAATAATGCGCTAAGTACATCTCGCACTTTATCGTATTCTACATCACGCACACTCCATTTTCATACCGTGATAGTATTGTTCCAGCCATATATTTGTTACTTTGCTTTTAACGTCCAGCTCATTCCATGGAAATGGTGGTAAGAACGTGCGTGATTCTATGTGCCCGTCGACATATGCCACACAGATGCGTTTTATAATGAAACCTCGCTGCGAGACGAAGCCCCGAAAGTTCACGTACATTCTGCCGGTCGGGAAGTGACTGAGGTATAGTCGCCATTTACGTCAGTACTCTAACTATCCTGTCTCGCACATTGTATATTACGAGTCTGCCGTGAAGTATTAACGCATAGGCCTGGGTAGAGGGCGGAAAATTCACTGCGGTGGATATTTCAATCCTACAGTACACCACACCGGATTTGATTCTATCATCCTGCTTACTGACTTCAAATACCAGTAGGGGAGCCATGTTCATAAAGGCGTTCGGTTAGAGTTTGGGGGCCTGCGTTTGTCCGTATTACGACCTCTGGAAGTTCGCATACATTTGATAAGGGACCGTATATGCACCATTTGTAAAATCAATGTTCAAATCGCCGTACGGGTAAGCCTCGGAGTTAAAAAAAATTTTAACGTTCTTAATATTGACATGATCAAATTTCGAGCAGTCTGTATTGAGAACATTTCGCCTGCCTGTCTGAAACGCAACAATTATATATCTCGGTTTTTCACTCGTGAAACTAGTTTTAACGTTCCAATTAACGCTCGTGGAGGAGGCAGGAATACTCGGGTACGTCTCTAAACTCCATGTACGAAACACAATATCTACGTTCCTTCCTTTTTCTGCATGTTNATTTTAACGTTCTTAATATTGACATGATCAAATTTCGAGCAGCTGTATTGAGAACATTTCGCCTGCCTGTCTGAAACGCAACAATTATATATCTCGGTTTTTCACTCGTGAAACTAGTTTTAACGTTCCAATTAACGCTCGTGGAGGAGGCAGGAATACTCGGGTACGTCTCTAAACTCCATGTACGAAACACAATATCTACGTTCCTTCCTTTTTCTGCATGTTTCATTAATTTTACGAGTTCAGACATGTTGACCTGCACGTGCGGTAATAACCAGTCAAAAGAGTGTATTGCTAGCGTTGCAGCTTCTGCTCTCGTGTCGTGTAGTGCGTAAGCTTGCGTGTTTGCCATGTGAATAACTAACTCTTGCTTGGAATTAATAATCACATGCTTGTAATCTTCTGCGAACCCCAAAAGCATAGCTAGTGGAATACAAACTTCGAATTTCCCGTTCGCATAGACTGGGACCTTAAACTCATCGTCTATGCTCCAGCCTGCCATTTTAGCGGAAGGCAATTGGTTATGCGTTAATGACAGATAGTTCTTTATGGTGGCTGTAATTCCCACATCACGATTTGCATCGACTTCACATCCGTTATCATGTGAAGTATACATTTTCTAATGATTTTAGTCGTCACGGGAAGCGCATTGCCTGGCTTCGTCAGTGTTCCCCGGAAGCGCAAATATGAGTTACAGGGCGCCGTATATATATCCTGGTTTTGCACAGGGATGCGGACCTCGGACGAAGGCATGTAGGGGTCCGGAAGATAGGGTGAATAAGCGTGGATCTCAGCCTTAGTGATCGCGTCTTCGAACCCCGCCGGCTCTGCGACATTTAATATTTCCACGTCCATGCTTGATCGTCAGTCCCAATCGTCTAAGGAAACACACGTTTTCAGGTGTTAGCGCTCTGCGTGCCTGACTCGTACTGACTTTAACTTTGGTACCGTAGGCGACTTTTATTACATTCGCACGCTTAATTTTNGCACGCTTAACGCTTTGGTACTTAGGTACCACACGCTTAATTTTCAGGCCCATCTTTCCTTAAATGCAAGCGGACCGTTATCTCCTCGCCTCGAAAATTAAGCAATCGACTCTCTTGGTCCACAACGGACACTACGACCTCCTGCACGTTCGACGCCACTACCGGAACATAAATGGGTGTTTTTGGTACATTTACGAGTTTAAATCCTGGTGGCACCATCGCTGAAAATTCGTGCAGTGTCTGGCTGGGCTTGCCGTTGAGATACGACTCATTAACCAAATTACAGTTTATTCGTATGACATTGACGGGAAATATTTGTACCGGCAGCGTAGATACGTGTGTTTTATTAGCCTCGTATGTAGCGTTCTCGAATCCTAGCATGGCGGCGAGAGTATCGCTGCCCGAGAAGTCTCCCTGTGCACTACACTTCATTTCGCTATGTAATGTGTTCGTGTTACCGCGTAGTACTAATGTGGCTTCCTGTCCCAGCTCATGCGTAAGATATTCGCCTATGTCATCGATTTCATAAGACCCTGTGGGTATACGCACCTCCCCCATCTTTCCACCCCCTTAACATAACGGAACATACAATTGCGGTCATCTATGTTCAGCACCGAGAAGTACGTTTGAAAATCAATCACCGTCATGGACCATACCCTCTTCAGGGAGAGGGGTGGAAAGTGCACGGAACGCAATTCCGAACTAGTGCCCGACAAGATCAAGGTGATGGACATGACTGAGGACAGCACCTAGCACCCACTCGTTAAGTATCTATCTTTGTAAGGAAGCACAGACAAAGGTGTCCGCAGTTCCATGATCGTGGCTTTTGCTCTGCTCCATGATAATAGTATATTCGTGGTGGTGTGGGTATCTCGGTGGCAGCAGCAGGGGTCTTGCGTAACGTAACCCACTCCGCCTGGAAAAGGCTTGCGTGCCGGTGGTGACGGCAGGGTCGCCCTGCGGTTGCGGTGAACCGCGACTGCATCCTCTCTTGTGTAACAGCCCACGCTAAGAGCGGTCGGTGTAGTATTCCCTCGCCCCCACCCACTCTACCTAGAGACATCCGTGTGTGTGTGTGTGTGAAGACAGAAACATATTTTATATTTTATTCATATCTGATTGTAAGACCCAGCTGTTATATCTAGAGCCCAAATATAGCCATTTCACGAATGCTCGCGTCCCGCGTCGTTTTAATATCCGCTCGACTAAGTAAGTGTTTGGGAATTTCGTTTTCATTAGTTCTTCGATATAGAATTGTCTTTTCACCCGCTCGCCATTTAGGTCTTCCAAAACAAAGGTCCGAGGTTCGTTATGCCAAATCTGGCTAATTCTGTAAGATTTCGCAAAGTTGGTTTAATTCGGGAAATGCGTACATAGTCTCCCACTTTAACCTTTACCTTCCGCCTGTCCACTATCTTATCGGTTTTAAACACAGTCTCCAGCAACGAATCGTTTTTAATGTCCACCGGACGCATACGAATGGTCCTGTGTTTTCTAGCATTGTATTTGGTAATTAGACGAGGTAACATATGCAGCCACACACACTTTCCTCGTGCTGAGAATTCACGCCACATATCTGCTTTTAATGTTCGATTGAATCTCTCAATAATTGAAGCCTTTTTTTCGCTAAGGGTGCTGTAGTGGTTAATTCGGTTCTCGTCCATGAGAGAACGGAAAGCTTTATTGTAAAATTCCCTACGTAAATCGGTCTGCATATTCTTAGGCGGGCCCTTATTGCTTAAGACCGTTTTCATAGCTTTGGCAACGTCCGCCTCGTTTTTTCTGCGAACTGGGACGGCCCACGCGTATTTACTGAAACAATTAATTACGGTTAGCATGTATCTATACGCTTTATTCACAGCAATGTACGGGATCATTTCCACCCAAGTCGGCTTGATACAAATCTGTGAGTCCAAACACAAGCACCTTCCTTCTGCGGAAATTTCTTCTTGCTGGTCTGTGAATCTCGGCTGCGATTGCAGCACGAGACATTTTCAGTAGACGTAGCCGCCTTCCCGAAGTTCCTCCACGATATTGACAATTTCGTTTGTGTGTGACTGATTACCCGCTTGTTGAGATACTACGAGTAGACACAGTCTGGATACTTATTCATTTACGTTGTCCCAGTAAACGTATTCAAGCTGACTGCCTCCATCAAGCTTCGAAGTCAGTCCCGAACCACTGGCTAGGCCCACGTCGGGAAACAATTCGGCAATAAAGCCGAATTTCGGGTGGACCTCGTCCTTATATGTATTGGCAGTTATGTCATTATCGGTTAAATGTGCGCTCGTGAGTTTAAGTAATTTGTGGTATTGGTCTAGAGCTTCTCGTGAATACTCTCCAGGTCTGCGTTTGAATAACAGCTCGTAAAGGCCTGGCGCTGCACGTATGGTTTCATTGTCAATCTGTATGTAATCGTTGGGTAGAAAATAAATATGCTTGTTCCCGAGATACCATTTTTTGTACCGCCTATATACACCGTAAATCACATCGTTAAAGCGAGTCGTATAGGAAGTGAGATGTGTACGAACAGTGTCCGGGCGAGAACCTACCTTTTTCTTACATTTCAATTCAGCCAAGGATACCTCGTCATTATCATCTTCGCCATTGCCCTCCAGAAGTGGCTTTCGTTTGATGTCCGGGTCGGTCTTCACACTAGCGATAGGGGTAACCGGTTGCTCCTTTATAGTATCCAGCCGAGACGTGATAGGGCGGAAGGCTTCTTCCAATACTGCGTCCCGCTCTATACGAGCGCGTTTGGCCTGTAGGTAATTATTGTGAATGCTTGCAACGACGTGGCGTAAATCCTCTACAGCTGCAGTCATTATACTAAAATTTAAATTGACTTGTTCGTACTATATATATATATAATTAGACAATGGCGCTACGTGTAATCAAAATGACTATTTTATCTTCAAAAGTAGTAAGTTTCTGNAATGACTATTTTATCTTCAAAAGTAGTAAGTTTCTGAAGCACTGCGGTACGCACATGCTCGCAATGCGTCCATTTGTCATCGTCCGTGCACATATCGTGTAAGTTACGAACAATCCTGTGTCGTATAAGTTCCTCTATATCTGCAAGTTCCGTATTCATTGTTTGATTGCGGAAATCGAGTTCTTCGAGCAGATTTGTACTAAGCTTATTCGTCATCCCTTCCAATATCTTGCTGAGATTCGTCTCTAAGCTGCCTACGCTCTCCAGCAGTGTACGTAATTTGGTTAGCATAGTCGAACCTGCGCCTGCCGCATTAAGGTTTTCGTCTAGTTTCGAGGAGAGAATTGTAAACCTCGAAATGTCGAAAAGCGCGAGCTGTGTCTCGACTGCTGTGAGCTTGGCGTCCACACCACTAAGTTTGTCAGCACTCTCTGTTGCTATACGCAGATTATCTCTCAATGTTGCAGCAAGAGTCGTAAGGGACCTGTAGTCAACGCGANCTGTTGCTATACGCAGATTATCTCTCAATGTTGCAGCAAGAGTCGTAAGGGACCTGTAGTCAACGCGATCGTCTAAATCTACCAGTTGTGGTTCTACGGCAGGCAGCTTGCTCGCTACCCTGCTTTGCATGTTATTTGTCAGAGTCTGGAAATGTTTTGTCGTGGTGAGGGACATCGTACTGATGGCACCCAGGTTCGTGTCTAGCTTCTTACTTATTGCTTCCAGCGCGGTTGTGTCATTAAGGTTACTGCCTAGTTTCGTGGCAAGAACTCTCACTCGCTCGCCCACGTCGTCCGTGGCTTTGTCATTAAGGAGACTATCTAGTTTCGCGGCGAGACTGCTAACTTGATCGCTTACATCGTTCATTTTCTTCTTCATAGCTGCGAACGCACCACCTAATGTGCCAAGTTTCCCTACATCGCTGGCTACGTTGCTCAGCTGGGCGTCCAGCTTGGTGTATAGTACGTTCGGCTTGGCGAACAGCCGGCCTTCCATGGCTATGAGATTTGATTCCAGCTTTGGGGGTACCACACACTCCCTCTTTACATTAAGGTGTCCGTCCAGTAATGCAGTGAGGCCTGCTAGAACTCTAGCGCTCCCTTGCCCTCCCACGTCAGTGATTTTCTTCTCCACAGCCGATATTCTAGCTCCTAACATGTTCAGTTTAAGTACGTCATCGGATAGTTTGTGCAGCTGGGCCTCCATATTGGTAGACAGTATGTTTGTGGTGCCGGTCAGCCTACCTTCCACGACGTCGAGCGCGTCCCCGGTTGTTACGGTGGTCAGGTGGGATACCTTATCGATTAACGTGCCGAGCCTCAAATCCATGTTCGTGGTAAGTATATTGGTATCGAAGAGGCGACCTTCCACCGTGGCGAGCTTCCACCGTGGCGAGCTTCCCTCCCACCTCAGCCAGTTGCTTAATATCATTGGCCAAAGGGCGTAATTCGCTTGACATGGTCGTATGCACACTGCTGGCTATTCGCTCTCCCACACTGCTCAGAGCTGTCTCTAAGGCCGTTATTCGTGCCATACCGGACAATAATGTGCGCAGATGCGTCTCAATACTGGTCTGTAGTGTGGCCACCGCCGGCATTCGAGCCATACCGGCAATTACTGTGCGCAACTGCGTCTCGATATTGGTTTGAAGTGTCGCCACTGGCCGCAACGTCTCCGAGGTAACGCCTCCGAGGTAACGCTTCGGACGAAGGATACGTTCGTGGCGTCACTATCGTGTTTCGCTCCGCATAAATTCTTTGCTCGTTTTCCCCCGAAACTACAGTTCCCGTCGTTAGTAGATATAATACAGCTTTCCGGCGTCCGCTTCAGGCCGCTATGGCCGAACTTTGATACTGAGTAGCTCATACTTCACTGATGTACTATAATGAACTGATCGAAACCCCTACGGTACCGCCCCTTTTCAAGTGGAAAATCTTTTGCTATAACTAGAAACCCATGAGGTTCGTGCCAGCAACATGCACACAGGTCTTTAAATTTGTCGAATGTCATGTCGGTGTTAACGTGGTCCAAGTAGACGTGGCGTAAATTCAGGTCGTCCATGTGAAAGAGGACTAGGCAATTCGTATTGTCTCGTAGCAGCTGTTTAGGCATTCGTGAATACGTTTGGCATAGGTAAATAGAATCAACTGCTACATGACGTCCCATGCTGAAATACTGCTGCATTGTCGCCTGTTTTTCACACGTTACATCATCGAAAATAAACACGAAATTCGGTAAAGCCTCGCTTGGCTGCACGACCGCGTAGTTGTCGCTAAATGGAAAGTAATGGAGGCCTGCAACTGCTTGTAGTATTTGCGCTAGCCTTATGTACTTTGACTGATGAATGGATTTAGAGTATAGATATATGTTTTCGAAACGCAGGCCATTCGGTTCCTCTAATAAACTAATGAGAACACAAGTTTTCCCGCAGTTGCTCGGTCCCGCTATGATTCCTCGTATGGTGTCCGGTAATAATTTTCCATGCCGTAATTTAAAAACGTTAGTTTCATCTTCGTCGACGTCACTGATGCGGACAGGAAGCGTGGTTGTCTGCGGCACGATCTCCATCGAACTAATATGCGAATCAGTTAATCGCTAATATTCATAATATTTATGTGAGTTTTTNAATATGCGAATCAGTTAATCGCTAATATTCATAATATTTATGTGAGTTTTTTTTTGTCCCTGGGTGATCTCTGTTATGTACAGGGCGTGCGACGCGTCCTACCACTTCGCTCTTGGATGCGGGCGCGATCGCATGTGTATGTAAGTATGCTGCTGGGAGGGGGGAGGGTGTGTGCGTGTGATTGTAGGAATTATATATATTTATATATATATATGTGTGTATAATATTTTTGTCTCGTGGGACGGGGGCCGTGGTCGGGATGGGAGGGGGGTTACCACATGTGATGGTAGGACTTATATATATATATATATATATATATATATATATATATGAATAATATTTTTGTTAACA
>NQII01003162.1:262957-280130 GCA_002778355.1 Clitarchus hookeri | reverse complement strand
ATTGACATACCATTAGATTCCACTTTAAAATCTCTAAAAGACGATATAGTAAAGAATTCGAATTAGTGAAAAACTTTTATGATAAATCAAAAAATGCCAAAAAACAACAAAGGGGTCACCTGCAAAAAAATGTTTTTTCGTCTGNTCTGCATTTTAATTTACTCTCCGAATAACCCTAAATAACATACCTAACTCTTAAACTGCTAATGCCACACTCCCCACACCCATTTCAATCGAAAGAGCACCTCCGAAAACTATAGGAATATACTATCTTTATTGACAAGTCTTGCAGAATGAAACCACCAGAACAGGAAAATTAAATAACGAGTTCTCAAATTTGCATTTTCAGCGAGCATAAAACCCNTGCAGAATGAAACCACCAGAACAGGAAAATTAAATAACGAGTTCTCAAATTTGCATTTTCAGCGAGCATAAAACCCCTCATTTTTTCGCACACCTTTTATCCAATATTAATGATCGACATACCATTAGATTCCTCTTTAAATTCTCTAAANCCCTCATTTTTTCGCACACCTTTTATCCAATATTAATGATCGACATACCATTAGATTCCTCTTTAAATTCTCTAAAAGATGATATAGTAAAGAATTCGAATTGGTGAAAAACTGTTATGATAAATCAAAAAATTCCAAAAATCATTCAAGGGGTCACCTGCAAAAAATGTTTTTTCGTCTGCAATTTTTTTTTTAGAAAAACTATTAATGTTTATACCAAACTGTTCATAATTGAATTTCTAACAACCTCTTATCATCCATAATTCTGCATTTTAATTTACTCTCCGAATAACCCTAAATAACATACCTAACTGTTAAACTGCTAATGCCACACTCCTCACACCCATTTCAATCGAAAGAGCTCCTCCTTAATCTATAGGAATATTCTATCTTAATTGGCCTGTCTGGCCAAAATAAGACGCTGTAAAAGGAAAACAAAATTATGTGTTTATGGAGGCAATCTTCAGTGAAATTTAAACCCTTATTTCTCGCAAAACATTTATCCGATTTAAATTATAGACATGTAATTGGATTCGCCTTAAAATTCTCTATAATATGACATGCATTAGGATCGGATTAGGACAGAAACTCGAAAGAAACATCGGAAAAAGCCAGAAATTAACCAAAAAATTAGCTCTATCTCAGAAACGGCTAACACCACAATCACCACTCTAATTGCAATCGAAAGAGCACCCCTGAAAAATATAGGAATATGCTATCTTCATTGATCAGTCTTGCCTAATGAGGACACCAGAACAGGAAAATTAAATAACTAGTTCTTGAAATTTGCATTTTCAGTAAGCATAAAACCCTCATTTTTTCGCACACCTTTTATCCAATATTAATTATTGACATAACATTAGATTCCCCTTTAAATTCTCTAAAAGATGGTATAATAAAGAATTCGAATTGGAGAAAAACTTTTATGATAAATCAAAAAATGCCAAAAATCAACCAAGGGGTACCCCTGCAAAAAAAACTTTTTCGTCTGCAAATTTTTTTTTTAGAAAAACTATAAATGTTTATACCAAACTGTTCAGAATTGAATTTCTAACAACCTCTTATCATCCATAATTCTGCATTTTAATTTGCTCTCCGAATAACCCTAAATATCATACCTAACTCTTAAACTGCTAATGCCACACTCCCCACACCCATTTCAATCGAAAGAGCACCTCCGAAAACTATAGGAATTTACTATCTTAATTGGCCTGTCTGGCCAAAATAAGACGCTGTAAAAGGAAAACAAAATTATGTGTTTATGGAGGCAATCTTCAGTGAAATTTAAACCCTTATTTCTCGCAAAACATTTATCCGATTTAAATTATAGACATGTAATTGGATTCGCTTTAAAATTCTCTATAATATTACATGCATTAGGATCTGATTAGGACAGAAACTCGAAAGAAATATCGGAAAAACCCCTAAATTAACCAAAAAATTAGCTCTATCTCAGAAACGGCTTCCACCACAATCACCACACTAAATGCAATCGAAAGAGCACCCCTGAAAACTATAAGTATATGCTATCTTTATTGACCAGTCTTGCCAAACGAAGACACCAGAACAGGAAAATTAAATAACGAGTTCATGAAATTTTGCATTTTCAGTTGTACCCCTCCAAAAAAATATTTCTTCGTCTGCAATTTTTTTTTTAGGAAAAATATAAATGTATTTAAAACACTGTTCAGAATAAAATTTTAAAAACTTCTTATCATCAAAATTCTGCATTTTAATTTACTCTCCGAATAACCCTAAATAACATACCTAACTCTTAAACTGCTAATGCCACACTCCCCACACCCATTTCAATCGAAAGAGCACCTCTGAAAACTATAGGAATATACTATATTTAGTGGTCTGTCTGGCCAAAATAAGACGCTATAAAAGGAAAACTAAATTATGTGTTTATGGAGGCAATCTTCAGTGAAATTTAAACCCTTATTTCTCGTAAACGATTAATCCGATTTAAATGATAGACATGTCGATTGATTCACCTTAAACTTCGGTATATTATGACATGCATTTGGGTCGAATTAGGACAGAAACTCGAAAGAAACATCAGAAAAAGCCAAAAATTAACCAAAAAATTAGCTCTATCTCAGAAACGGCTAACACCACAATCACCACACTAATTGCAAACGAAAGAGCACCCCTGAAAACAGTAAGAATATGCTATCTTTATTGACCAGTCTTGCCAAACGAAGACACCAGAACAGGAAAATTAAATAACGAGTTCACGAAATTTGCATTTTCAGTTAACATAAAACCCTAATTTTTTCGCAAAACTTTTATCCAATATTAATGATCGACATACCATTAGATTCCCCTTTAAATTTTCTAAAAGATGATATAGTAAAGAATTCGAATTGGTGAAAAACTTTTATGATAAATCAAAAAATGCCAAAAATCAACCAAGGGGTACCCCTGCAAAAAAAACTTTTTCGTCTGCAAATTTTTTTTTTAGAAAAACTATAAATGTTTATACCAAACTGTTCAGAATTGAATTTCTAACAACCTCTTATCATCCATAATTCTGCATTTTAATTTGCTCTCCGAATAACCCTAAATATCATACCTAACTCTTAAACTGCTAATGCCACACTCCCCACACCCATTTCAATCGAAAGAGCACCTCCGAAAACTATAGGAATTTACTATCTTTATTGATCTGTCTGGCCAAAATAAGACGCTATAATATGAAAACAAAACTATGTGTTTATGGAGGCAATCTTCAGTGAACTTTAAACCCTTATTTCTCGCAAACCATTTATCCGATTTTAATGATAGACATGTCGTTGGATTCCCCTTAAAATTCTCTATAATATTACATGCATTAGGATCTGATTAGGACAGAAACTCGAAAGAAACATCGGAAAAAGCCAGAAATTAACCAAAAAATTAGCTCTATCTCAGAAACGGCTAACACCACAATCACCACTCTAATTGCAATCGAAAGAGCACCCCTGAAAAATATAGGAATATGCTATCTTCATTGATCAGTCTTGCCTAATGAAGACACCAGAACAGGAAAATTAAATAACTAGTTCTTGAAATTTGCATTTTCAGTAAGCATAAAACCCTCATTTTTTCGCACACCTTTTATCCAATATTAATTATTGACATAACATTAGATTCCCCTTTAAATTCTCTAAAAGATGGTATAATAAAGAATTCGAATTGGAGAAAAACTTTTATGATAAATCAAAAAATGCCAAAAATCAACCAAGGGGTACCCCTGCAAAAAAAACTTTTTCGTCTGCAAATTTTTTTTTTAGAAAAACTATAAATGTTTATACCAAACTGTTCAGAATTGAATTTCTAACAACCTCTTATCATCCATAATTCTGCATTTTAATTTGCTCTCCGAATAACCCTAAATATCATACCTAACTCTTAAACTGCTAATGCCACACTCCCCACACCCATTTCAATCGAAAGAGCACCTCCGAAAACTATAGGAATTTACTATCTTTATTGATCTGTCTGGCCAAAATAAGACGCTATAATATGAAAACAAAACTATGTGTTTATGGAGGCAATCTTCAGTGAACTTTAAACCCTTATTTCTCGCAAACCATTTATCCGATTTTAATGATAGACATGTCGTTGGATTCCCCTTAAAATTCTCTATAATATTACATGCATTAGGATCTGATTAGGACAGAAACTCGAAAGAAACATCGGAAAAAGCCAGAAATTAACCAAAAAATTAGCTCTATCTCAGAAACGGCTAACACCACAATCACCACTCTAATTGCAATCGAAAGAGCACCCCTGAAAAATATAGGAATATGCTATCTTCATTGATCAGTCTTGCCTAATGAAGACACCAGAACAGGAAAATTAAATAACTAGTTCTTGAAATTTGCATTTTCAGTAAGCATAAAACCCTCATTTTTTCGCACACCTTTTATCCAATATTAATTATTGACATAACATTAGATTCCCCTTTAAATTCTCTAAAAGATGGTATAATAAAGAATTCGAATTGGAGAAAAACTTTTATGATAAATCAAAAAATGCCAAAAATCAACCAAGGGGTACCCCTGCAAAAAAAACTTTTTCGTCTGCAAATTTTTTTTTTAGAAAAACTATAAATGTTTATACCAAACTGTTCAGAATTGAATTTCTAACAACCTCTTATCATCCATAATTCTGCATTTTAATTTGCTCTCCGAATAACCCTAAATATCATACCTAACTCTTAAACTGCTAATGCCACACTCCCCACACCCATTTCAATCGAAAGAGCACCTCCGAAAACTATAGGAATTTACTATCTTTATTGATCTGTCTGGCCAAAATAAGACGCTATAATATGAAAACAAAACTATGTGTTTATGGAGGCAATCTTCAGTGAACTTTAAACCCTTATTTCTCGCAAACCATTTATCCGATTTTAATGATAGACATGTCGTTGGATTCCCCTTAAAATTCTCTATAATATTACATGCATTAGGATCTGATTAGGACAGAAACTCGAAAGAAACATCGGAAAAAGCCAGAAATTAACCAAAAAATTAGCTCTATCTCAGAAACGGCTAACACCACAATCACCACACTAATTGCAATCGAAAGAGCACCCCTGAAAACCTGACGTTGACTGGGATTTGGGGGACTTTGACCGGGACGTGGGTGACGCTGACTGGGACATGGGGTGCTGACCAGGATCTGGAGGATGTTGACCTGGACATGGGGGATGCTGACCAGTACGTGGAGGATGTTGAGCGTGGCATGGAGGATGTTGTGCGAGATGTTGACCAGGATGTGAGTGATGTTGACCGGGACGTGGGGGACGTCAACCTTGTCGTGGGGGACATTGACCGGGACATTGGGGGCATTGACCAGGACTTTGGTGATTCTGACCGGGTTGTGGGTGATGCTGACCAGGACCTGGACATAGTTGAGTGGGGTATTGATGACGTTTTGCGAGCCGTTGACCTGGATGTGGGGGATGATGACTGGGATGTGGGGTATGTTGACCAGGAAGTTGGGGATGCTGACCGGGACATGGAGGACACTGACCAGGACATGGGGGACCTTGACCAGGACATGGCAGACTTTGACCGAGATGTGGGTGATTCTGACTGGGACGTGGGGGATGTTGCCCGTGACTTGGGGATGCTGACCAGGACATGGAGGATGCTGATCCAGTCATGAAGGATGCTGACCAGGACGTGGGGGACATTGACCAGGACGTGGCAGACTTTGACCGGGATGTGGAGGGGTGCTTGCCTGGGATGTGGTGTATGCTGACCAGGACATGGAGGATGCTGACCAGGACGTGGGGACATTGACCAGGATGTGGCAGACTTTGACCGGGATGTGGGGGGTGCTGACTGGGATGTGGGGGATGTTGACCAGGAAGTGGGGGATGCTGACCGGGACATGGAGGACGCTGACCAGGACATAGGAGACATTGACCAGGACATGGCAGACTTTGACCGGGATGTGGGTGATGCTGACTGGGACGTGGGGGATGTTGCCCAGGACTTGGGGATGCTGACCAGGACGTGGAGGATGCTGATCCAGACATGGAGGATGCTGACCAGGACATGGAGGACGTTGACCAGGACGTGGGGGACATTGACCAGGACGTGGCAGACTTTGACCGGGATGTGGAGGATGTTGACCGGGATGTGGGGGATACTGACTGGGACGTGGGGGATGTTGACTGGGACTTGGGGATGCTGACCAGGACGTGGAGGGCATTGACCAGGACGTTGGGAACGTTGACTGGGACATGGTGGACGTTGACTGGGACATGGGGGATGTTGACTGGGACGTGGGGGATGCTGACAGGGCTGTGGAGGACGTTAACTGGGACATGGGTGATGTTGACCAGGACGTGGGGGACTCTGACCAGGATGTGGAAGATGCTGACTCGGAAGTGGGGGGTGGTTGACCAGGATGTGGGGGATGCTGACCAGGACACGGGGGACATTGACTGGAATGTGGAGGTTGCTGACCAGGATGTGGAGGACATTGATCAGGACATGGAAGATGTTGACTGGGACATGGGGGACATTGACAGGGACTTGGGAGATGCTGACCAGGATATGGGGGACGTTGACCAGGACGTGGGGGATGTTGACTGGGACATGGGGGACGTTGACCAGGACGTGGGGGATGTTGACCAGGATGTGGGGGACATTGACCAGGACGTGGCAGACTTTGACCGGGATGTGCGGGATGCTGACTGGGACGTGGGGGATGTTGCCTGGGACTTGGGGACGCTGACCAGGACGTGGAGGGCATTGACCAGGACGTTGGGAACGTTGACTGGGACATGGTGGACGTTGACTGGGACATGGGGACGTTGACTGGGATGTGGGGGATGCTGACAGGGACATGGGGGATTCTGACCGGGACGTGGAGGACATTGAGCAGGGCATTGGTGACGTTGAGCGAGATGTTGACCAGGATGTGGCGGACATTGACTGGGATGTGGGGGACGTTGACCAGGATGTGGGGGATGCTGAGTGGGACGTGAGGGATGCTGCCTAGGATGTTGGGGACATTGATGGGGATGTGGGGGATGCTGACTGGAACGTGGGTGACATTGACCGGGATGTGGGGATGTTGACCAGGATGTGGTGGATGCTGACTGAGACATGGGGGATACTGATGGGGACATGGAGGACGTTGAGCATGCCATACATCCAGCCATCCAGAGCCAGCATGCCAGCCATTCACAGCCAGCATGTCAGCTATCCAGAGCCCGGGAAAAAAATTATTTGGTGGAATACCAAATAAATAAGAAACTAATTAACAAGAAACAAGTGCCAACACTAATATCATCATCAGGTGAAGAGCAAGTATTTCCTTCTAATTTTTGGCCACAGATTCTCGCATTTTATATTTTGGCCTACCTGGCAGGCACACAGCCAAGATCCACATTTGTTTCCCTTTACGGTGAGTTAGTGTAATGTGCAAAGGTATGACAACCTTGCATCCACGAGCTATTTGTACCCAATTTAACTGCTGCAGTCACATCAACTGCACCAGCTACACCGGGCGCCAGCGGCCATATCAGGAAAAAGTGAGTAGTACAGGTTGACAAGAATGGAATTTGTACCTTCTCCCCAACCAAGGATTATGTAACTCAGGAGACCAACTTCTTATTTATTACAAGAGGTAACTCTTTTAATGAATAAGTAGGCGATCCAAAACGGTGTTTACCCCAAAGCCACAGCCGTTGCGTGCAATGGCAATTAGTCATTAAATCGTAGCTGCTCGCACCGCGACACACGACGCTACGCACCAACAAGTGGCATCGAACAGGCCTGTAGGCTGAAACTGAAGTGCTAAGTGCCCGAAGTGTCACCAATTGCGCGCAGTATTTTTCCAAATACGTTAATCAATGTCACCTCATTCACAGCTACAGTCAGTGGTGTTTTTTATTGTATTAAGAGCAATCGAGCATTGCAATCTACACCCCTTTGCCCAGGTGGACTCATCCATCCCTTCAGGAGACAGCCACCTGGCAACACTGTAGCCAGTGAAATTCAAATGCATCACAGGAAGTGAAATACAGACACTTCTAACAAGAAAATCTAATAGAGTATTTAATGGTTAGTTATTAAAAAGCAATTATGTTTTCAAAAAGGGAGATTGCCTCTAAAGGCCTCCATCCTTGTAACATGTAATTTAGTGTTGTGACACACCCTGTCAACTTCACATCATAAACCTCAACAGAAATTTGTTGAACAATGGGGGTGTCACCAAAGTGTTTCATTTAATTTATACAAGTTTTCACCTTTTGCCATTATATTACATAGTATCATGTTTTACAATTCGGCATTTGATGTCGTTTCTCGTCACTCGTGACAGAAGCCGATGTCACTGCCAGTTCGACTCAGCACTCGGGGTAGAACAAACGGCGTTAATCGCCTGCTCCACGAGACCCCTTGGTACCATCATTTAGACTGTTATCACTTCATTGCTATAGTTACTTAATAAACCGGAACATTTGTTTTTCTTTCTTTACTGTACTGAGGGGAGAACAACCCGAACTCTCACCAGAAATCTTAACGCTACTCTGTATCCATATAAAACAACTCTCATTTTCATGCTAAGGTTACCGGCAGGCCGCAAGTGCTGGGTCCATTTTTTTTTCATTATTCATGTGTAATCAAGCACAGTGAATAAACCGCTGTACAAAGTTCAATATGTGTTGGTTCATTGTAGCACCACCCACAATTTTCTAGCATATTTCAGGTGTACGAGACTGCCTACAATCTCGTCTTAAGGTGTAAAAAGTGCAACAGTAAATACGTGACATCATCTGCGAACTGACACAGATGTGGGTAGTTCAGTCGACGATCCAGTGAGTCCTCTAACTATCCACTGGGGTTGGCGGCTGGCAATTCTACACTCAATAAGCCCTAGGTCACCTCGACTGCGTCAGATAAATATACGTCATTTTTCAAACTGTGTGTTTTTATTTCTGAGCTCAGCCTGTGAGGTGTTGCGGGGTACGTGTCCCCTACAACACACAGTTAAATGTGTCTTCTCAACCACATAATTAGGTGCAGTTTTACTTAAAGCAGTTCTTAACACAGTTTAAGATGTGTGGGTCCGCCTTGAAATGCCCACTTAATTCAATGATGTAAGTACCAGGCACAAGGATGTCTGCCTTATTCAGCATCATTGGGGGCATTTTCAAGAATGCAACCACGGATGGTAGTTGAAACGAACCTCGTTCTATGGATGTAATCAATTTCTCCACCCCCTTTTTTTCCCTGACCTAGGCCGATATATTTCCAAGCATTTGGGTAAATATAAATCTCATCCCACCCCTCCTCCAATGCGAAAATATGCGACTTAGTGGTACGAAATTTGGCCATCTACATCTAAGCTATTCTGTAAAAATGTTCACCTTCTTATTAAAATTATGCTCATAAACTAAAGGTGGCCGCCCGGTTGAGGCCTAAAAGCGTGGGAGCATTAAGGGTGGTCGAGACATGTGCATAAACTCTCATCGTCTACACATGTAAAGCAATGAACTGGCTTGCAGTCTTGCTGTAGATAACGCGCCTATGTAAAACTTTTAGTGGGGACCCTACTATTTTATAACGTAATAATAAGTATAAAGATTTTGTGCACATCCCTATTCCTTTCTTAGTGTTTTGTACCAGAATGTTCATACCAAAAAATTACTGGTTAAATTCCAGTTTGAGCCATTTTTCGCCATCACAAAAACATACTGTAGAGACAAATGGAGGACTGAAAAACGTAAACAGACAATCAATGTTTCTTAAATGCTATTCATAAGCAGTCCTCACTCAAACATATTGGGCAGCTTTTTAATAAAACTTTTTCTGCCAGAGCACTGCACACCGTTGGGTGGTCCACCCGGGCAGCCACCTTAACGGTATGTCAAACAACTCTACATGGAACAAAATGACGTGCGCTCGGTACGTCCCTTGTCGAAGGGAGATGGTTAGGGGCGTGATGTCCCTCGAACTGTGAAAGTGCCGGGCACCAGCTCAGTGTTGAGCAATGAAATCGGGTCGTGGGTAATCACTCTAGGGTACTCGAGGTAACACACTGTCAGATAATAGGAAAATGCGAGATGTATGGCCACTGCGCACGCCGGATTAATGAACGCACTATTGGTTATATGAAAGATGATTATTTTATTGAACACTTACCCGAACAGACATGTGGTGACCGCGTGGTCGTACAATATAACACACTAATGGATTACGATTAATTAAGGTGCGTGACGCTGCTCTCCCCTCGGTGCGATGTAACATAGAATACAAGTTATTTCGTGGATGATGTGATGATACGATTACTGAGTGAGGTTGCAGCCTCAGGGGCTGGCACCGAGATTCTTGTGAAGCGAGAGACTTCCCACGTCCGCCTGCGTTGAAGTCATGAAGCGTACTAGACTGAGAACTGTGCCGGCTCCCGCTACCTGAGCGCAGACGATGCCAAGCGGTGGAAAGATGAAACATAAATGCGACTTAAAAATGCTAATGAGATGTAAGAAAATGATATATCTTAGATTAACATACTCAAACACAATTACCCTACACAACTTACATAGTAAAACACAATTACCCTAGCACAAATACACAATAAATCAGGATTATATTAATATTAAATATTTGCATCGCAGCAGCCACTGTATTGCCAACATAGTAATGCCACATGTCCCTGGCTGGCTGGGTATGTGATGACTGTCTTTAAACACAATAAATATGATATAAATAAATACTGAATAGATACACTGAACCAATACATAATAATGATTAAACTATTAAGCTCTGAATAATTAATGACACTGGTGCAATTTACACACATGGAACAAATACACTTGATAATTATGACACTGAATACATATGTATAACCCTGAATAAACTATACTGATGCACTCCGATCGATTATGTCGCACTGATGTAATTAAATTGGTGAACTCTGATTAATTACATAGCACTGAACAAACGATATTGACGAACGCTGATTGATTACATAACACTGAATACACTATCACTCTTGCCCACATGCCTGCTGGTGTGGTGCATCTGGAGTGGAGGACACTACTGTGGCAGGCACAGTGGGCACAAAGGTACCAGTGAACACCTGGTTCACGTCAAAAAATATTTGTATTGAATATACAATCACGCCCGTGTGGGTTACTATTCCCACCCGTGTGGGTTACTATTCCCATATCGGGCGCCTCCCCAGGTGGCGGATAGGGGAAAGCTCACCAGATATGGTGGGTACCGGGGAAATAAAATACCCGGGGTGGACCAAAAATAGTGTAACGTCTGTTCCCACATTGGGCGGTTACGAAAAGCGTCTGTTCCCATATTGGGCGGCTTTATTTGATCCATCTAGAGATCAGATCCTAGATGTAATATCGAAGAGGACGAATGGCCTCTTCCCAAAAACATACATTCAACCAGCATGATGGGACAACCCAAGAAACTTACTACTCCAGGGAGTAACCAATCTCCAGCGACATCAAGTCGTTCAACTAGGCGTTCGGATTCTGGAGAGCCTAGAAATCATGCACAGGAAGAGTCGGAGCTTCCCAATACCTTCAACACCGGACGCACCACAACAAAAATTAGACCAAAAACCAACCACCTCATCGGAACAATCAACATCAACACCATGCTAAAGTTAGGCAAATTAAAACAGCTAACAGACACAATGAACAAACGTAACATCCTAATTCTCGCACTCCAAGAAACACGATACACAGACCAAAACGCGTTTGAATCCAACGGCTACCGTATTTATAAAGGTAAACCAGCGACCAAATCAAAAAATGCCCCAACACTATTTGGCACGGCCTTCATGGTTAAAACCAACCTAACCAACTCGATCACAAACTTTACATCCCCATCCGAACTGATATCGACGCTCTCGTTCCGCTCAGGAAACAAAGGCTACACGATTATCAATGGACACGCACCAACAAACGCCCACAACGAAGACGATCCTGAAAAGACAGATCTTTTCTGGGAAACACTAGAAGAAACAGCTACCAAAATCCCTGAAAAGCACGTCAAAATTCTGGTAGGCGATTTCAACGCACAAATTGGAAAAGAAAAACAACACAGGGAAATAGTAGGACTCTACCCAGGACACAAAGAGACAAATCAAAACGGCAAACACCTCATCGCCTTTTGCAAGCAGTTCAACCTCAAACTCATGTCGACACACTTCAAAAAGGAAACAAGATACACCAAAACGTGGCGATCCCCTAACCACATACTTGGATCATACCAACTAGACCACGTCGCTATTTCAGAAAAAAATCAACGCGAAATTCTAAAAACAAGGGTCAGACGTGGAAATAACATCGATTCGGACCACTTTCTCACAGAAATCAAAACACGCTTCCAGCCCAACCGCCAAAAACGAACAGTGGCGAAACGTTCACCAAGAATCAGTACAGAACTCCTTCTGAAAAATCGAGAAGACTTCATCTCTAATATTAACGCAGACAACACACACGATTGGCAGACACTGAAATTGGAAATCCAAAATGCGACCAGGAAAATCGAACAACCCCCACGCAAACGAAAACACCGATGGTGGAATACGACATGCGACGAAGCCTTAGATGAGAGGCTAAGAACATGGAAGATCTGGAACCAAAAGAAATCACTAGAGAGCTGGACCAAATTCTCAACAACCAGAAAACAAACATCCAAAACAATCAGAAACGAAAAACGCAAGTACGACAGCAACCGCTTGACACAACTAGACGAGGACTACAACAAAAACAACACAAGAGAATTTTATAAAATATTTAGAGAAGAACTCACAGGCTACACACCACCATCGCTCCACTTCAAAAACACAGAAGGAAAAATAATCACAAATAACCTCGAAAACTGCAACATGCTCGCATCCTATTTCGAAAACCTACTAAACTGCGAGGAACCACAGGAGAGATTACAATTCTCCACACCGACACACCAATACCCACCATCACAACCGCCAACGCTGAAACAAGTCAAAAGTTACATCCAGTCACTCAAAAACAACAAAGCCCCAGGCGAAGACGGGATCACGGCAGAAATTTGGAAAACTACAAGAGGACAAACAGCAACAACAATCCACAAAATTATTGAAACCTGCTGGAACACAGGCAAAGTCCCAAACGACTGGAAACTCGCACTGATCCACCCAATCCACAAAAAAGGCAACAAGATGGACATCAACAACTACAGGGGAATCTCACTGCTAGCGGTTACCTACAAAATCCTATCCAAAGCCCTCCTAGAAAAACTAGAACAACAGGCGGAATCAACGATCGGCGAATACCAAGCCGGATTCAGGAAAGGCCGATCATGCCCTGAACAAATACACAACCTGAAATCGATCCTAAGGAACCGAACACTCAGAAACAAGAACACAGTCATCAGTTTTATCGATTTCACAAAAGCTTACGACTCCATCGATAGACACACGCTATTCCAAATACTAAAAGAACTGGGAATAGATGCAAACACAAGAGCTCTAATCGAACAGACGTTAACCGACACAACGTCCAGAGTTAAATTTCTGGGCGAGTTGTCGAAAGAATTTAAAATCAAAACAGGTGTCAGACAAGGCGACGGACTCTCCCCGATCCTATTCAACCTAGTCCTGGACAAAATCGTAAAAGAGTGGGAGAAAGAACTGAAACAACTCGGAATCCAGGGTCTGACCTTTGGGAGAGGCCAGAAGAAATTTGAGGTCAGATGCCTCGCTTTCGCAGACGACATTGCCATCCTATCAGAAAACACAACCGACGCCAAAGTCGCAATTGAAACACTCCACAAAATTGCCACAAAAACCGGTCTCCAAATCTCCTACAAGAAAACAGAATATATGGAACACAGACCAACAGGAAAACACATCATCACAGAATTCGGCAAAATCAAACGGGTCAATAAATTCAAGTACCTAGGCGAATGGATACAGACCAACGGTCTAGACAATGTTGCCATCACAAACCGAACACAAAAAATGGAGAACGCGTACAGAACCACTCAAGATCGCTATAACAAGAAGACGATCTCATGGCAAGCCAAAATCAGACACTATCAAACAGTAATTAGGCCACAAGCAACATACGGTGCAGAAACCTTGACATTAAAAAAGGTAGGACAACGAGAAGAACTCGAGAAAAAAGAGAGACGGATCCTCAGGAAAATTCTAGGCCCAAGAAGAACAGAAGACGGAACATACAGATGCAAAAGCAACAACGAACTTTATACCAAAGTAGAACCAATTACAGAGAACATTAGAAAAAAACGGCTAAAATTCTATGGCCACCTACAACGAATGGACAATTACAGACTAACCAAAAAGATTTTCGATCACAACAACAGTCTAAAAACACCCACCAATTGGCTACAAGAAGTCAGAAACGACCTAAAATCACTTTCAATTACAGAAGAAAACACGAGAGACCGTGAAACCTTCAGAAGATTGGTCGACACTGCAAAATTTGAACCCAAAATCAGAAGGAAAAACAACTACACCTTCACGGAGGAAAGAAAACAAAGACAGTCACAACTCATGAAGGAATATTGGGCAGCAAGAAAACTCAGCCAAAATGGTTCCAAGCGCTCTTAAATAGGGCAAATTCAAATTTAAAAAAAAAAATACAATCACGATTTGTTTCATTCCGTGAGAGTTACCACTATTCAATATTATTCTTCTGGAGGAAGTGAGCACCACGTGACACAGTTTTGCCAGTTTTGCGTTACAATTTATTTTATTTCGTCGACATAAGACAAAAGTTTGCCAGATAGTCATACAGACAATGTCCGCTGTCATTTAAAAATCTAACTGGGTTCATTAAAAGCTGTAAAACCTGTTTGGAACATCATGTGTGCATGTGCGTCAGCAATAATAAGAGCCATTTTAATACTCACCCAGCAAATTAAAAACTCGTTTACACATCGAAGATATGAGGAATTGAAATTATCAGAACTCTTGGCATGCATTTGAAATCGCTTAGCAGTGGCACTGGCACCTAAATATTTATAACATCCGTTTTGAAATTTTAATTACCTGCACTTTACAACTTATCTCTGTTTTAAAAATGGTTCGTTAATTTTGCAGCATATACTTCTGTTCCCGAGAAAATGCCATCCTTTGTCAGGTAGACTATAAAAGTTTGTTTTGTTTTAACTCAAATTCAAGACAAAAGTTATTTTTATCTAACAATTCAAAAATCACATATTTCGAACATCTAAAACTGTACACAAAATTTTACCGGCTCATGCTTTAAAGTTAAACATTATAATTTTCTTGAATTTTTAATTTTGAAATTCATTCNACACAAAATTTTACCGGCTCATGCTTCAAAGTTAAACATTATAATTTTCTTGAATTTTTAATTTTGAAATTCATTCCTAGTTTTTTTTTCCACACAACTGCATTCACACTGGTTTTTTTCCCCCAAAGACGTAAGAGAATGCAGGATAATCGNCTAGTTTTTTTTTCCACACAACTGCATTCACACTGGTTTTTTTCCCCCAAAGACGTAAGAGAATGCAGGATAATCGAGGTTCATTATTTGATATGCGATGAAAATAAGTGAATTTCTAATACGAACCCGAATTAGAGCAAAAATGGCGACATGAGATAAAAAGGAATTTTTTTGTAACCTTGGCAAACTCTTTTGGTCTTTTCTCAGTACACAAAGCGGCAGTGGGCAATAAAAAAATTAATTTGCATAACAGACAGCAATTTTATGCATTTATATATTGTGTTTTATTTGAATATCACCGACAGCTTTTAGGGAGGCTCTACACTACAAGTAAACCTAATGGTTGGACATTTTATACGATTTACTTTTCATAGCAGAACATACTTTACAACACACATTTAGTTGTCGCAACCAATGGACCGTAGGCTTCATGTTCGACTGTAGCAACATGGACAGATATGAAAGATTGAAATGTTTGAAATCTAGAAAACATCTGTCACTATATTTTATATACATATGAATTAATTAGAAATAAATGCGTGTATAGTATAAATGTTTGTAAATTGACAATTACGACTAACTATTACTTACCCTAATTTTCTACAGCATGAATTGTGAATTTGATTGGGCGAAACAAGTGAGATTTGAAATCCTAAGTAACTTCTAGATTGCCATGGCGAAATATGCTTGCTGCGTCTTACTTGTGACTCTTGGATTTAATATTAATTAATGTGTGCTAAAGTGTAAACATTATACTAATAATTAGCAACATTATTTTGAGTGTATGCTGATACAAGATGAGCGAAAAATAATTAAAGATAACCAAAAGCACAAAGTTCGTAGCTGCCGCTCTGTACACCTTATCAAGGAGATCATGAGTGGCAGTGCTTTAAGAAGGGTATAAACTATGNAGTTCGTAGCTGCCGCTCTGTACACCTTATCAAGGAGATCATGAGTGGCAGTGCTTTAAGAAGGGTATAAACTATGATATTTCCTCTTCATTCTACATGGAGAACACTCATCTATAAGTTAAATCAAAGAGTTTCTCTCTAGCTACTTTATTTCTGTGCGCGTCCAGAAAAATAATCGACAGACCATTGTTTTACAATCTTTTTTTATGTTAAGAATATTTTCAGTAAATAAAATATTATGATTCTCATGAGAATAAAATATCAAAGATTACCCGATAACATTTTGAAAATATTCGAGTGACGAGATTAGNTATTATGATTCTCATGAGAATAAAATATCAAAGATTACCCGATAACATTTTGAAAATATTCGAGTGACGAGATTAGTTTGGACGTTTTTTCGGCAGCGCTGTTTAGCTGACTATGTGCAGAAGCCGAGGGAGCATGGAGGCGGCGCAGATAAGGGCGAGATTCCAGTGTTTCTTCGCAGCACCGGCCAGCGCGAGGGTCTGACTTGAGCGGCAACTGTGCTCAGTCACAGTAGAGCACCAAGGCGCTGCGCGTGAAGCTAAAGACCTGCAAATAATTATCTCTGGTAACGAAAATGAGCTATAACCAAGTAATATTGCTTGTTAAAGTAAAATAGCATCGATTTTGGTTCAATAATACTTCACATTTAGTACTATAAATAAAATATTTGTCAAAATGAATGAAAATTTGACGAGTGCTAGAGCCCGACAGCATTACCTCATGCGCTGCCACTAAACAACTTCACCTCGGCACTGCCT